>BKCP01004002.1:172630-226993 GCA_008636005.1 Striga asiatica
AAAGTTGAGGGTTTTCGAAATGGAGAGAAGAAGAAAACAGAGAGAGTTTGTCAATATCAAGTGGCGACCATTTTTTTATTTGCTATAGGCTGTAGGTGTAGTTGACTATTATTGTAAAAAAATCTGGTGGGAAAATTTGATTCCTTGCCACGTGTACGGTGTACCTCTCACATCATGTAGTTGTTAGGCGCGGAAATTGATCCCCGCGGTCACTGGGTCACCGATCTAACAGTTGTTATTGACTTATTTCAGTGAGAGTAGTATGCTACTCGCACGTGGGCAGCCTGATGTTAAAAAATAATGTGAATTAGCTATAATTTAAATAAACAAATAAATATTCATAAATTATGTAGAGAGATAATAGAAACTAAGATGAAAATTTTATTCATTATATTTTAAAATGTTTCTCTAAAATATAACATTATTAGTGATGAACTGTATTCATTATTACCATTACCATCATAAAATAATAATAATTAGACAATAGGGAACCGTGACTATAGAAACAACATATAAGAGAGTATGACTATAAAATATTATATGTGTTGTATTAAATATTTTCAAACTAAATAAATTCAACTTAATAAAACATTTGTGATAATAAGTGGAAATTAGTATTTGTCACATTAATGACACTCCTTGAAACTTTTGCCAAAAATGTTTTGATAATAACATAATTTTTTGCATTTGTGAATAACTAAAGACATTATTACTACTATATAGATAAACTATATAGATGTTGACACCCGAGTTCGCCGCCAAAAGAAATCGGACAAGGCAGCTTCGAGAGCCGAACCGGAGACCCGGTCTAGCGCGTAGGTGCCGAGCTGGACTCCGAAACTTTTTGACCATGACACCCCCACGGGTCTATCCGTTAGCCCGGCGTTTGCGACAATTAAGTGCCGGTGCCGGCCTGATGAGTGGCGAACTGGAGGGAAACTCGCCAGGACCGAAGGAGTAAAATGGAAACAGGAGCCGACCTAAGGTCTCAGAACGGATCTTCCATGACGGATGTCGATCTCAATAACAATATAATAATGTCACTTGGAGAGCAATCATTGGTGATTGGACGGGGCGTCCTAGCCTACTGGCCTACATCCACTAGCCAAGACATAAAGCCTGCCAGCATCAAATGACCCCCAAACTTTTTGCCAAGGCAATGATAAGGAAAACCTCAAATCGCATTGAATTCTGTCAGGGAGGCGCCGGATTGCTCTGCAAAGACACTGTATGACAAGATCGGTGAACAGTACCTGAACAGTGCCACATTTAAGGTCACTATAAATAGTAGCCCACTTCATTTAATTTGAGGTTGTTGAATCCCAACTGTCCTAGCTTTCTCTATATTTTCTCTCTCTAGACTTGTAAGAATTTGTATAAGAATCTGTAAGTATATCGCAAGTGCCGACCTCGTGATCCGTTAATAAAACCGTAATTAAACCGTATCCCTCGTCTTTTCACGTTACTTTTTCGCCATTTATCTTCTTTAACCGTTGACCGGAAACGTCCGTCAACAGTTTGGCGCTAGAAGGAGGGCGCCATAAGCATGGCATCAAACACTTCTTCTTGAACCTTTTGCGAAGAGCACGGCAACGGAAGAGCACGGCATCAACCAGTAGGTCTAGGATAGTCTTGTACTTTCATTTCGTAATTCTACCTTGTAAAAGACGGACGAACCTTGTAGAGATGTATGATTTTTACGTTTGCCTTTAGTAAGTATAGATTGAGTCGATGCGGCGTAATTAACGTAAGGAACAAAGTGTCGGCCAGGATCAGTACGATGACCTAGTCGGCACTAGCTGGGCTCAACTAGCAAGCCCAGTCAGGCTAAGAATACCTCCGAGTCCGAACGCGAGACCGGACAGGTAAGCTGCCACATAATTATGTGCAGGTCGGGTCAGTACGATGGCTCGGCCGGCACGAGCCGGGCTCGGCAAAGTAGCCCGGTAAGGCCATAGCGCCAACGTAAGGAATGAACGACGGGCTCGAACGCGAAGCCCGATATGGCCAAACCATCGCCCGATCCAACGAACGAATCGGACATGTAATGCGCCAAGTGAATAAAATGAGCCGAGCCCAATCGAGGCTCGGCCAAGTAGTTAAAAAGCGTCGAGCCCGATCTCGAGGCTCGGCCAAGTAATTAAAAAGCGCCGAGCCCAATCTCGAGGCTCGGCCAAGTAATTAAAAAGTACCGAGCCCAATCTCGAGGCTCGGCGCAGTAAATAGAAGGCACCGAGCCCGACCACGGGGCTCGGTCGCCCAAATGATTAAAAACTACAAACACATTCAACATAAATAAAAGTAAACACATCCGACATAAAAACAAGCATTTCGACCATTCAAGATGAAATTGAAATATTCGTTACATAGACAAATTGTTTTGCAAAACAAGACCACATGCGGTCAAAATATCAAGGCACGTAGGCCGGCATACATCCTCAGGTGACGAGGTCGGGGCCCTCAAGAACAAACTCGGCGTCGACTTCCGCCTCCTCGGCACCTGTTGTACCGGCCGCCACCTCAGCCTCGGCCGCCGCCGCCGCCGCCTTCGCCACGGCAGCCGCTTCCTCAGCCCCCACCTCTTTCGTCCCCGAGGTGCCGACCCCCGCCTCGGCATCCATCGCCGCTTTCGCCACGGCAGCCGCTTCCTCAACCTCTTCCATCTCCGCGACCACCGTCAGAACGGCGCCGCGCCTCGGCTGGAACTCGGGATCTGGGTCGGCCTCGGGCAAGAACGACTTATAGCCCGAAAGGAGCTCCCCGGGGGCCAACCGCCACGTCTGCAAAGAGAGGATGGCGCCGAACTTCTCGAAGCCGACAATGACGTCGTCGGCCCAACCTCGAAGCCTCCGAACCACCACGGCCTCGTCGGCATCGACCTCGCAGATCTGGCCCTGAAGTCGTCGAGGGACAGCACCCTAGCGTCAAGCCGTTGGAACAACCAGTAGAGGTTGAAGGCCACCGCCATGTCCATGCTCTCCCTCATCTCCTCAAAGTATTGAGCCTGGACCTCGGCAAAAGTCGCCGGCGGAGGGAGAGCAATAGGATCGCCGTCTATCTGTTTGGCGGCTTCTTTCAGAAGGCAGACCTGGGAGGTCATCCTCTTTCCATAATCCACCAGCTCGGAGATCTGCTCCTCATGCTTCTTTTTAAGCGCGGCGATCTCGGCGGCATGCAGCTCGGCGAGATGGGCGAGGTCGGCTTTGTGCTTTTCCTCCAGCCCGGCCACCTCGTCAGCTCGGCGCTTCTCACTCTCCGACAGCTCGACCGCCCGCTTCATCTCTAGCTCGTCCATCTGCTCGATCCACGCCGCCCTCTCGCGGGCCAAATCCTCCACGGCCTTGGCGGCCGCCTTTTCCGCCACGACGGCAGCCCCTCGCTGAAGGACAAGCTCATTCTCCAGCATCGAGACCTTCTTGGCTCGTCCTTCAGCTCGCTGATCCGGCCCTTAGCGGTAGCAAGATCCTCCTCGGCCTTGTCATGGGCAGCCACTTCCTTTTGCATCGCCCCGGCAGCGTGCACCAGCTCGACCATGGCCCGGCCCATGGTCGCCATTGAGTGTTGGATAAGCTGTGTCGGGGAGAGCATGGCCACCGCCGTCTCCGCCACCGGAGTCCAGAACGTCATCACGGCGCGCGCCGCGGACATCACGTCCCCCGGCAGACGATGGGGGTTTGGCAAGTCGAGCGGAACTGCCGACCTCGAGTCTATGAACCATTGGTCGGGGAACCGCTCGAGACGCTTGGAAAGGCTGGCCTTGCGGCTTGGATTCACCGGAATGTAGGTGGAGGACCCGGCCTGGTGTACGAAAGCCGACGACTCGCGCGCTATGGCGGTCTTCTCGGCCTCGGCTGCCTTGTTTTTCTTTGGGGACGGCGGTGCCACATCCTGCATCTCGGCGCCCCCCTCCTCGGCGTCCTCCGGCTCTTCTGCGAGGAGCCGGCACTTCCTCTGTCGTGGGAGAGCGCCCTGNGGTTTCCCGTGGGGGAACGGTCTCGGCAGACGGCTTCGGCGGCGCGGGTGCCGAGGTCCCGGCAGAGTCGGATCCCGAGGACTTTTTCTTCCCTTGCCTCGTCAAGAAATCCATACGGCTGGCCATTTTTCTTCCCTTGAGCGGGTTCGGATTGGCGCGGGCGTGTTTGGAAGCTTCCTTGACCGAGCTGAACCCGCACTGACGCCGGAGCGGGTAATACACTGGTAAAGCCTGAAGTAAGGTGGCCACTCATACAGGTTAGAGGAGGGGGATAAAGCAAAGCAAAAAGGGAAATCCGCAATAACTCAAAAGGAACGAGGGATTACCGGGTTCGAAAGACTTACTGTTGTACTCGGGGCTAAGATTGTGCCGGACCAAACTCTCCTCGGCAACCAGATCTCTATAAAGCCTCTTCCCGTCCACGAGGTTCAACAAAGTCTTGACCTTCTCGACCAGCTCGTCGCTTAAGTCAACACGCGGGTTATGGACTTAAAGGCAAATACCGACCTGTTAGCACCGAAAAATACTTAATTAGAAGGAAGGAAACAAAATGAGACACGCCACTCACATTTGCCGGAAATGAACTGAGTAGACGGGTGTCGGGTTGCGTTGGGAGTCCTCCACTCTCCGCCGACCCAGAACCACTCTGGCATATAACCGTGTAGCAATTCCGGGAACTTGTAGATCAAGGACTTGTCGATACCCGGAGCTGCCGAGCTGTAGTAGTTTCCGGTCTCCCCGGACTTCTTGAAGACAAACAAAGCCTTCACGTCGTCGCTTGTCGGGTCAGCCCAGCCCTGCTGGCGAAATAGGACAATGAGGCTAACTAGCCGAGCAAAAACCGTAGGGACGAGCTGGCTAATGCCGATGTCGAGGTCGCCGAGGATGTCATTTAGGAACCCCGGCAATGGGAACCGGAGGCCGAGCAAGACGCTCGCCCGGTACACTCCAATGCAGCCCGGCGGCGGACAATGAATGCGCTCGCCGGCATAGGGGGCGAACACCCTCACCCCGGGTCCAAAACACGCATTGCCCCTCAGCAGGGCCAGGTCGACGTCATCCAAAATCGACGCGGTCGACCAGGCTTTTGTCATCGACGACGTCGCCCAGACGCGGGGAGGGCGGCGCCAACAACCGGGAGGTTCCATGGTAGCGGCCTCCACCGCAGCGTCAATCTCGGGGTTCTCCAGTTCCATAGGGACCCGCTCTCGCCCATGGGTATCGCCCTGAAGTGTCTCGTCAACAAGCCCGGCGTCAACGTCGGAGTCCTCAGGTGAAGCGATGCCGGCCTCCTTCTCGATCTCCTCGGCGTCGGACTGCTCGAAGCCGAGGTCGATAATCTCGACTGTAGGGAAGTCCGGGCGGTCCTCCCGCCGCAGGTCCGTCGTCGCCGCCACTGGAGTCACACGGACGGTCGAGATTGGGGTGACCCTAAGCAGTCGCGGCGTCTCCGCCGCTGGTGGAGAATAAACCACCAGTTCTCCGGTCTCCTCTGCCGTGTACTGGTCATCCCCGACGGGGATATCCACCGAGAAACCAAGAAAATTCGACATGTTCGGAGAAGAAAAGCAAAAGATAAGAAAGGGAAATGAAATTACCGGTGTGAAGATCGTCGAAAAAGCTCGGAGAATCTCGAAAAGTCGCCTTGAACATCTGTTCGGAGAAAAGTCGGCAGCTCAGAGGTTAAATCGCTCGGAAATTGCAGAGGTCGTAAAAGCCTCCCAAGGAAGACGATAACCCGTATATATACACACCAAGGACCAATCGCTACATCACACGTGGCACAGGTTTTGAATTTCAAAATCTATGGCGTGATCCGACGGCTGGCAGAGAAACGATCCAATGGTTCATAAACAACCGCGTAGGTGTCACGCGCCCCAAAAGCCGCTGCTTCGCTGTAACAACATGCCGCTTGACGCGGACGAATCAACGAATGACACGTGTAAAGGTTCTGAACCGACGCAACTTTTCATGATCGACAGGAAGCGTAACGCTCACAACGCATTAAATGGCCCGTCGTTTCAGGTCTGGGAAGGATGTGCGAGGTGACGAGGAATAATTTTGCACAAGTCAGAATTACGCGCCGACCTCGGATGTACTCCTAGATAGCGACCTCACAGAGGATGCCGAGGGCACCCCCTCCGAGCTCAGGGGCCTGTATGTTGACACCCGAGTTCGCCCCCAAAAGAAACTGGACAAGGCAGCTTCGAGAGCCGAACTGGAGACCCGGTCTAGCGCGTAGGTGCCGAGCTGGACTCCGAAACTTTTTTACCATGACACCCCCACGGGTCTATCCGTTAGCCCAACGTTTGCGACAATTAAGTGCCGGTGCCAGCCTGATTAGTGGCGAACTTGAGGGAAACTCGTCAGGACCGAAGGAGTAAAATGGAAACAGGAGCCGACCTGAGGTCTCAGAATGGATCTTCCATGACGGATGCCGATCTCAATAACAATATAATAATGCCACTTGGAGAGCAATCATTGGTGATTGGACGGGGCGTCCTAGCCTACTGACCTACATCCACTAGCCAAGACATAAAGCCTGCCAGCATCAAAGGACCCCCATTTGTGCATTAAATGCCTGTCAGGCAATGATGAGAAAAACCTCAAATCGCATTGAATTTTGTCAGGGAGGCGCCGGATTGCTCTGCAAAGACACTGTATGACAAGATCGGTGAACAGTACCTAAACAGTGCCACATTAAGGCCACTATAAATAGTAGCCCACTTCATTTAATTTGAGGTTGTTGAATCCCAGCTGTCCTAGCTTTCTCTATATTTTCTCTCTCTAGACTTGTAAGGAATTTGTATAAGAATCTGTAAGTATATCGCAAGTGCCGACCTCGTGATCCGTTAATAAAACCGTAATTAAACCGTATTCCCTCGTCTTTTCACGTTACTTTTTCACCATTTATCTTCTTTAACCGTTGACCGGAAACGTCCGTCAATAATAGAATAATTGAAATAAACATGTACAAATATGAGTCGATTAAAATTAAAAATATAAATTAAATACTTAAGAAAAAAATACAAAAATGACTTAATTTCGAACCGCATGCATTTTAGCTTTAAATTAGGTCCACATATCTTTCATTTTTTTTAATTGAAAAAAAAAATTCAATTAATTTATTTGCAAAATAAGTCTGATGGTGATCAGAATGACGTGCAAGATAGATCACCTTATGTAAAGTTACAAATAAGCACAATAATCGTTATTGTTCATGTCAATTCCATGTAATTCATGTGGAGTATAAGTTAATATAATTTCGTAAAATGATAAGAAATGACATTTAAATTATATTATATAAATTATAAAAGAGTACAATTTTTTTATATAAAACTAACAATTATGATATATGATAAGAAAAAAGTAGTTGATACATTATAGTAAGTCGTATTGAACTTTATCTATTGCAAAAATTCAGTAACGGTAATATATTCTTGTCATTATCTTAAGGGGAAAAAAGCGCTTTCCTAGGAAGACATTAAACAAGCGCTTCTTGGAAGGCAACCCAAACTCTATTTATTGCTTTTCTAGTTATTTTATTTTATGCTTTTTAGATTTTATTTTTGAATAAATTATGGTTTTGGTGTTCTGGGTCTTTGTTGGCAGGCACGAGCTCACGTTCTACAGCGGACGATTGGGTTGCACATGGTATATTTTAAAGTTCGTGGTTTTGCGTGGGCGAGCTACTTGCACATGGTTGACTACTCTCAACGCCGCACCTTCCATCCCGATAAATCCCGAGTTTCCATGTTCCTACTCTTTTTCATTATGTCGTGTCATTTTTCTTGTTTATGTTTTTGGGGCTGCTAGTACTTGTTCATTATATGAAATTGCAATGTTCTTTTATTTACTTCCCGGTTATGTTTTGAAGCAATGAGGACATTGCCTCATTTTAAGTGTGGGAGAAGTTTACTTGAATTTTGCACGCTTATGTGGTGGACCGGTTTAGTTTTAGGTTTTTTGTATTGTTGAGCATCGGATACTGGTGAATCATAAGACTTGTTGATGATTGTTTGATGAAATTGGGAAGTTGTGATAATGATCGTGTGGTCATTGCCTTGATAATTGCTTGATTGCCTTGCGTGACATTTATTTGTCTTGTGAGGTTTTGATCCTTACTCTTTTTCTTGTGAGATATTGGTCGTATTCTTGAATGATTAGAACTTGCCTTGAAACTATTTGAAAGGAATCGATTAGAGTTTAAAATTGCGAAAATGATTGAGGCATTCTGTTTTATTTAGCTCGCTTTAGCCTTGTTCTTTGATCCTTAAAGTATTTTTTCACTAGTAGTCCATTTGAGCTTAAAGCTTTTTCTTGTCAACCTATTGACTGATTTGTTACATGATTAGTGAAATTGGTGGCATTTCTGAATGAGGTGAACATTGAGTTGCATTTGATTGCTTGACCATGCTAAAAAAAAAGGAGAGCTCGCAAGACGAATCGAATGAATTCTGCTCCGCTTACTAGTCGATTCACGTTGATGGGTAGTGTGCATTGGGAAACTACTGTATGGCACTTGGATGACCTCCAATGTTTAAACTTATAGAATATTGTCCTTACGACTCGAGCTTGTTCGGAAAAAGTAACTTTCTAAATTAATCTAATTGAAAAAAAAAACAAGAGAAAAGGTCGAGTAATGAAGTTACAACTTGATTAGAGCATTTAGGTGTTGTTTGTGGAGTTGATGTGGGATGGTATGTGTGCCATCTTTTTTATTTCGGATTAGTAGCAGATCCTTGAGTAGATTATTTGCTCGAGAACTGTGATTGTCTATTTGAGCTTCTTGTCCCGTATATATATCCTTGTCGTAGCCAAAAAGCCTGCATTACAACCCGTGAAGTCCTCTTGATTCGCTAGTTTTTCAACTCGGTTGATTTTGAGTAATATTAGACGATAGACAAGCATATGTTGAAACTTGAATATCAATAAATCTGAGCGTACCCTTCATATAATTAAGCAAAAGAATGAGTGAGGCATATACTATTACTTATGTGTTTGAGAGTTTGTCATTTCAAGGCCAAGTTGATATTTGAGGCATATGGTCTTATGGGCGTTGGAATTCGACACGATTGAGTTGGACATTTTGAAACTTTTCTTATGTGAAACCATTACCCATGCTCGTGTCTTGTTTTCTTTTTGTACGGGACGAACAAAGGTTTAAGTGTGGGGGAGTTGTTTGTCCCATTTTTGTTGCATTTTTCGTGTTTGTTTTGCCCTTCGTTTTCCCCCGTTTTAGATCGTTTCCTTGGTTTTTAGTTAGTTTGTCGTTTGTTGCGTGTTTTTTTCCTTTATTTTAAGTTTTTCTGTGTTTTCGTTTGTGTTCCTTTGTTTTCTTTGTGTTCTTGTCGTTTTTGGTGCACAGGTCGGGAGCTTCGGGTGGATATGGTTTCAAGAATAAGTTTCCCATGTAAGCATAATTAACTAGAAGGGTTCGTTGGCGACGCGTAGGAAAAAACGACATTCAATTCATGAGTTCGGACGAGCTCAAACTAACTCAAAACGCAAAGTCACGCAGCTCAGCCCCTAGCAGCGCTAGACAGGTCTAGCGGGTAATAGAGAGTCGACCTTGGCAGACCCTAGCGGCGCTAGGGCTTACTGCGGGCAGATTTCATTTCTTATTTTTGCTCGGTTTTTCGAGCCGTATATATTGGGACGAACCCCCAGACTTTTCCACAATTTTCTCCCATGGAAACTTGATTCGATCTTGGAGGGTGACACTCCAAGAATCGATTTGTAAATAGTTTCTTAGTTTTATTTCTCCATTTTTCTTTTTCTTCCATGCTTGGATTGTTGGAAACAAAGACATTAGGATGGAACTCTTGCAAGTCCTAATCCGATTTTAAGTTTTCAATTCTATTTTATTATTGTTGATTGGGTTTATGTTCTTCAATCTAATTAACATGGAATTGAATCCAAGAATGAGGTAATTCGTTCACCTAGAGTTAGGGATTTTGGTTCTTGTTTTGAATTGTGTTGAATGTGCTTTGTTCAATCTATGTGAGTTGCTTTAAAAAGGGGGTTTCGATTCTCATTCTTGAATGTTGAATGTTGTTGAAGAGTGACACTTCAATTTGCAATTCTTTTTCAATTGGATATGATTCATTCGGGTTTGACGATGTTAATTCCAATAGATTAGTCGATTAACCACCGTCTAGTCTAAATTAGTTAACTCTTAGAACCGAAAGGGGAGGAGTTGATTGATCTAGACTCGTATAGAGTAGACTTGTTCCTAAAAGTATTGTCTATGTGTAGCTTGATAGAATGAGTTTGTCGTCTATGTGTGTGTTATCTTGTTACGAAAAGTTATGGAGCATAAACCTCTGGACGTGTAGGCTTGTTGAATCATGTAACCGAACAAATATGCGTTCATCACAGTTTAGGACTTGATGGGATTTCTCGACCCTTAGAACTTCTTCAAATTCTCTAGCAATTTAATTGTTATTTCTTCCTCGAGAGATCGACCTAAGGTCGGGAGTCGTCCCGTACTCGGTAAAAAAATATAATTTGCTACAACAAATTTGGCGCCGTTGCCGGAGAAGGCAAGTAGGATATTTAGTTTTGGTGTTGATTTTATATTCTTTTGTTTCTTTTTATTTTTTTTACTTTTGTGATTGTGTTCTTTCTTTGCATATTTTGTTTTTCGCTTTGTTTTTGTTTTTGTCTTGGATGTCGTGGCTTCGTGTGGTTGTTTTTGTTCTTGTTGTTGTTGTATATACTGAAAGTTTGGCTTTAGATGTATTCACACTAAACTAGTTTGAGTGAGAATCATGTTTAATTAAAAAGTCTATGTTCTGTTGTTTTGTACTTAGATAGAATGGGTCGTCATCGGGCGAACTGAAGATCATTCTATCAGTTACTTGCGAAACAAGAATCATTGGTTCACAACCTAGATGGAAATGAACACCTCATCCGAATGGTTGTAGTGTTAACCGTACAGTTGGTCTTGAATGATTGGTTACACTAGTACACTTTGTGTATTGAACGGATCTTAGAGAGGAGAAGTTCATTTTATACTGATCGTTGTAAACGAACTAGTTCTCGGTTAATTACTGCGTACTCTTAACCCGTAAGATATAAACAATCATGTGCATGCAATTAATATTACTTTGATTCACTTGGGTGAGGTTCAGTTTACTGGATCAATATACTTAATGTTTTGGGTAATATTATTGTATGTACGATGTGCTGTTAGGCTATTTAAGGCCACCGTGTGCGTTAGTTTGATGATGTCCCCGAGATGAGCTCATGAAGGATTATTATGTTAAATCTGGCCAGTGGAATTTATTCCAATATAATGGTAATGAGATGAGCGGTACTAGTATCAGTTATAGATGTCGATTAATTTAATTGTCAATAATTAAATTAATTGATGGACATTATATCTTAAACACAAGGAGATAAATCGAGTAATTATTATTGGAGCTCGAATATAATTTGGGAATTAAAGTGGTATTTTATTTAATAATACTACTTTAGTGGAGTACACTTATTATTCCTATTTAGGTTTGGTATGCTTGCCCTCTAGTCTAATCCAAATAGGTGAAGCCCAATCTAATACCTCCTTAGGGTCTGGTAACACAAAACACTCCGACCGGCTTGAAATCGGCTCGCTTTCCTCTTCCTCGCCGGTAGAACGCCGCGCACCTGCACAGAACTCTCACACCGGAGGGGTTTTCCGGTGAAGAGCCTCCGATGCTTAAGTCAGTCTATATTTTACTCAATTCTCCAAAGTATATAATGGATAAATCGTAAGTCCCAAGAAAAGACCCACTCATATATATATATAAGAGTGAGATACCTGCCCGGATCTAGTGAGTTGTCCTGCCCGTACTGCCCGTCCGTACACACACAGTCTGTGTGTGTCAGAAGCGTCAGAGGTGGTTATCACCACTATTGCTCTGCACCAATGTACTCTCGCCACGTGTCCCTCTGAGCAGAGGGAGATTATTCTCTGTGCATCCCGTTAGGATCTTCTAACGCCACCCACGCGCTTTCTCGCGTTTAAGCCACGCTCTCGACAGCTCTTCATCTATTGAGTGCTCGATCTGACCAAGTCCCCCACCGCTAGGTCGATCCTCGACCAGTTCTGCTGTTATGCTTGATCTCTTCCCTTTTGGTCGATTATCCTTCGACCAATGTAGTTTTCTCTACTTCGAGCTTGTCTGACCAATGTGGTAAACCGGTCTATTCTTTAGCTATATAATATCCCATATCAGGGTCCCTGTTGTAGTCTATAAATACATCACATCTCTTGAGATTAGGGGATTAGATCTAGACAGATGAGGGACACGCACGATTGAGAAACACGGCTCTCACGCCGCCTCTCTCTCTCTCTGTTCTCTCTCTTGTGTTCTCTTCTTCTTCACCAAGTAATCCCATTAGAGATATCTCGGATCTATCGCCCACCAAGAGGATCGGATGAGATGTCGGGTCATACAACAGAAGATCTGAGGTTGTCGAGCGATCTATATATATTTATTCAACCCCGTAATATATATATATATATATTCAACCCCGTAATTTATCTGTAATTCGCGGGGTTTTCCATTCTTTATGAAAAGACAGAATTGTGCAAATCGGATGTATTGGGAGTGATCGGCGACCTCCAACGACCATCCTACGACGATCGGCGTGATTTCGGCGACCAGCCGCCGCAGGAAGCCGCTGTAACAGCGGCCCACGCGCCATCACGCGCCACCGCAGCAAGCCAGGCGATTTCCACGCGCAGCCCAAGAGCTTGATCCAGTCCGCAATCTGGTTCAGCAATCCATCGTGGCCCAAGGGAGTGGTCCAGTCCATCAAACGCACAGCCCGCAGGGAGAAGCCCATAAAGGAAGACAGCCCGTAGCTCGCGAGGCCTAAACGCACAAGCCCAACTAGTGAGGCAGTCTAGCGGTAGATCGATCCAGCGCGCGGACAGCGCCTCCGATGGGCCCGCGCCCGCTCTCCTCAAAAGCAGTAGCCCGCTCGGCCCGGTGACGGCCCGCGTGTCCTTCAGCCCTCCAGCGGCCCAATCTCCACGGCCCATATCCACGTTGCGCGGCCCAAGAAACTCGAAAGAAGGAGATGGAGACTAACCGCCTTCCTCGAGAGATCGACCCGAGGTCGGGAGTCGTCCCGTACTCGGTAAAAATATGTAATTTGGTACAACAAATTTGGCGCCGTTGCCGGGAAAGGCAAGTAGGATATTAAGTTTTGGTATTGATTTTATTTTCTTTTGTTTCTCTTTATTTTTTTATTATTTTCGTGATTATGTTCTTTCTTTACGTATTATGCTTTTCTCTTTGTTTTTGTTTTTGTCTTGGTTTTCGTGGCTTCGTTTGGTTGTTTTTGCTCTTGTTGTTGGTGTATATACTGAAAGCTTGGCTTTAGATGTATTCACACTAAACCAGTTTGAATTAGAATCATGTTTAATTAAAGAGTCAATGTTCTGTTATTTGCACTTAAATAGAATGGGTCATCATCGGGCGAATAGAAGATCATTCTATCAGTTACTTGCGAACCAAGAATCCTTGGTTCACAACCTAGATGGAAATGAACACCCCATCCAAACGGTTGTAGTGTTAACCGTACAGTTGGTCTTGACTAATTGTTTACACTAGTACACTTTGTATATTGAACGGATCTCAGAGAGGAGAAGTTCGTTTTATACAGATCGTCGTAAACGAACTAGGCCTTAGTTAATTACTGTGTACTCTTAACCCGTAAGATATAAACAATCTTGTGCATGCAATTAATATTACTTTGATTCACTTAGGTGAGGTTCAGTTTACTAGATCAATATACTTAATGTTTTGGGTAATATTATTATATGTACGATGTGCTGTTAGAATATTTACGGCCACCGTGTGCGTTAGTTTGTTGATGTCCCCGAGATGAGCTCATGAAGGATTATTATGTTAAATCTGGCCAGTGGAATTTATTCCGACATAATGATAATGTGATGAGTGATACTAGTATCGGTTATAGATGTCGATTAATTTAATTGTCAGCAATTAAATTAATTGATGGACATTATATCTTAAACACGGAGAGATGAATCGAGTAATTATTATTGGAGATCGAATATAATTTGGGAATTAAATTGGGAGTTTATACAATAATACTACTTTAGTGGAGTGTGCTTATTATTCCTATTTGTGTTTGCTAGGCTTAGCCTCTAGTCTAATCCAAATAGGAGAAGCTCAATTTAATACCTCCTTAGGATCTCTGTTGTAGCCTATAAATATATCACATCTCTTGGGATTAGGAGATTAGATCTGGACAAATGAGAGACGCACGATTGAGATACACGGCTCTCACGCCGCATCTCTCTCTCTCTGTTCTCTCTCTTGTGTTCTCTTCTTCTTCTCCAAGTAATCCCAATAGAGATATCTCCGATCTATCGCCCATCAAGATGACCGGATGAGATGTCAGGTCATACAACAGAAGATCTGAGGTTGTCGAGCGATCTATATATATTTATTCAACCCCATAAATTAAGGGGTTGAATATATATATATATATATATATATATATATATATATATATATATTCAACCCCGTAATTTATCTGTAATTCGCAGGGTTGTCCGTACTTCATGAAAAGACAGAATTGTGCAAATCGGATGAATTGGGAGTGACCGGCGACCATCCCACGTCGATCGGCGTGATTCCAGCGATCAACCGCCGCCGGAAGCCGTTGTGACGGCGGCCCATGCGCCGTCACGCCCCACCGCAGCAAGCCAGGCGATTTCCACGCGCTGCCCAGGAGCTTGATCCAGTCCGCCATTTGGTTCAGCAATCCATCGCGGCCCAAGGGAGTGGTCCAGTCCATCAGACGCACAACCCGCGTGGAGAAGCCTATCATGGAATACGACCCGTAGCTCGCGAGGCCGAAACGCGCAAGCCCAACTAGTGAGGCAGCCCAGCGGGAGATCGATCCAGGGCACGGGCCGCGGCCACGAAGGGCCCGCGCGCCCACTTTTTTCACAAGCAGTAGCCCGCTCAGGCCGGTTATGGCCTGCGTGTCCTACAGCCCTCCAGCGGCCCAATCTCCATGGCCTATCCACGCTGCGCGGCCCAACTCGTCAGGAAGAAGCCTAGGACGTCCAGTGCGCGCTAAACCTTCCCAGCAAGTAGAAAATCAGCCCAGCATGCTCAGAACCGGTTTAGGCGTGTCCAGCCAAGTACGATAGTGGTCCAGCATTTTTGGGGAATGTCGGTGAGCTCACGGTGAGTCCGAGAACGATCCAGTGAGTCGAAAAAAAATTAAAAACGGTACGCTTCGAACACTCGTTTCTAGTTCTGCTGCGCTTAGGGTTTAGTTCGTAGATAATCCGTGACTTGTACATTATCGAGATCCTCACAGATCCCAACCCTTATGTACAGGGGATTTTGACCGAGGGGCTCGATGAACCCAAACAATTCTTTCTCCTTCTCATATGCCCACTCCACGAATTATGGGTCGAGCTACGGTTCCTTGGACTATGGCCAAGCATATTCATATCCTTACGAGCAGCAGTGGGATTCTATACCGATTGAGAAATCATATGAGTCCTGTGAGGAATCCGCAGAGTACAATGCAAAGCTTGATCGGATTCTCGTTCTTCTAATATCGCAAGCAACCCGTAGGAAAAATCTTGAGGCCGGACTCGAGAACCTAGTGGAGCGCATTCAAGCAATAGAGGATCAAGTTTTCAATTCCTTTCTCGAGCCCACCGCGTGAAGTGTATCTACGTATAAGAATGAGCACCGGGAGGACACTTTAACATATGATGAAAAACTCGATCTTATTCTTGTTCGCATGTCTGCCCAAGAAACTCGAAAGAAGGAGATGGAGACTAACCGCCTTCCTCGAGAGATCGACCCGAGGTCGGGTGTAACGTCCCACTTTGATTTTAAAGAAATTCCAGACTTTCAGAAAAATCAGATTAAATTTTTCAAAATTTATTTCAAAAATATTTATGGCGTTACTCATTTTCAACATCAATCATCAATATAATTCCAATTCCCAAAACGGGTTTCCAAAAGTTCAACATTCACTCAAACCGGGTTCCAACAATAATCATAGAATCTAAGGAGCATCTTCTTCACATTATTTCAATCATAGAATCCGAAAATCATAAATGCAATAATATTCCAAGTTCATAATTCATAACACCAGTTCATAACGCGGAAGCATAAATAATAAAACCGGTCTTATAGACCGACCACCACTAGCTCTACTCTGCCGTCGTACCCGCCTTGCTTAACCTGAAACGTTAATTTCAGGTTGTAACGCCCCACTTTATTTTAAAGGATTTACCGAAATTATTTATAAAAATCAGAATTAATTTTTCGCAAAATCTCAAATTAAATTTAAAACTCAACGAGCGATACTTAACTACCAAGAACAATTTAACAAACATACAACCATATCAGATTAAACCTACACATGCAAGACTAATTGTTATAAGATTTAACTAGCATTCATTAAGTTCCAAAACCATAAAGTCAAAACATAATTCCAAGGTTCAAACCGACATAATCAATTTATCCCAAAAACTAAGCAGGAAAGATGTAACGCCCCACTTTTATTTAACGAAAATCAGAATAAATTTTTCAAATTTATTTCAAATCACCTGAGGTGCTACTCATTTTCAAAACGAACTTCAATACTCAAACTCAATCATCAATCATCAACAATATTACTAACTCCCAAAACGGGTTTTTCCCAATAATTCATAAATCTCCCAAACCGGGTTCCAACAATATTCATAAATTCTAAGGAGCATCTCCTTAACAATATTCAATCATCACTACATAATTCATAAAAGCAATAGTACTCCAAGTTCATAATCATAACCCAGTTCATGAATGCGGAAGCATAAACAATAATAGGACAGTCTTATAGACCGACCACCACTCGCTTTTCTCCGCCGTCGCACCCGCCTCGCTTAACCTGAAACGTTAATTTCAGGTGGGGATGAGCACAGTTGAAAAAAAGTAGTGCTCACCACTATGCAGTAAACATTATCCATAATTAAGAAACAATGATCAATAAACAATAATATGTTAGGTATGGTTGTTGCACGTATATGAAACAATCATCAATCCCAATCTCCCATCAATAATATCAATAATAGACTCCTGTGCACACCTATAGCAATAGACTACTGCCGAACTATATACCGAACGCCTTATCTAAGGCCTTACAACGAGTGTCCGGCCAGTAGGAGTATCCCCCGTTGGCCGAGCACCGCCCTGGTCACACAACGGGGAACTGACCGAGCACAACCCTGGTCTCATACCTCCGACCGAGCACAGCCCTGGTCTTACACGAGTAAAGAACTCCACGGGTTTCCTTTCAAAAATACGAGGATAACCGTTCGACGGCCGATACAGCTCACATCGAAGGCTACTTGTTCCACATGCATACTTGATCATACCAAAATTTAAAACAGTAATAACATTTACAGCATAGACAATTTTACATTAAACCCACAAGTTATACGTTCATAACGTTTACAACATAGTAAATTTTAAATAAAACCCACCTGGTAATTCGGTAGAAAGGCACCCAAACAAGTCGGTAGGGCGAGGGCTCGAATCCTCAAACACCCGTCTTCGGGAATTTACGGGCTCGGTCGGGAAATGGACGGATGAATCGTCACTGCATACGAGGAGGGCTCGCAAACATAGTGAAAGTGTGGAGGGGTTCGTCACCGGAAAGAGGACGATGCTGCTCGGAACGACGGCAGGAAGGATGGACTCCGGCGAACAGGATCTCGCCAGACTGGTGCGACAGAGAAAAATGAAAATTGACGGGGACGGTGGTAGCCGAAAGGTTAGACCAAGTTTCGAATGATTCTTTGATGAACAGAATGAAATATATCGGCTGGATTTTTGTAGGGAGAAAACGTGCGTGAAAGGGAGAAAAATCTCCACGAAAATCTCAACCAGATTGAATCAGTCGGCAATGAGAGAGATGATAAACATGATCTAATGGTATTACTAAAGGAGTTGGGCCAAAATTTACCCACAATGGGCCGGAAATAATTAAACAATTTGGGCCAAATTAATAACTCAATTGGGCAAGACATTGATACAAAAGAGCTGGAAAATAAATCGCTTTGGGCCCAAAATAAAACATATGCGATAACGAGAATTTTTGATCGATTCGATTGACGACGAATAATAAATAAAATTACGCGACGACAACGGAAAATTTAATAAACAGATCCGGCAATATATATATTTACTTGCACACAATTTAATTTTTAAAATAATAATAATAATAATAAAAATACATTTACACGTTTCATTAAATAATAACACTTAGACAATTAGACATTTAATCGCAAGTGGCAAATAAATTATTTAGACATTTAATAATATTTAATCAATATTAATAACAGCAACAAATAAAGGTAAATAATAATAATAAAAAAAATAAATACTAAATAATTCTCAATTATTCAATAATCAAACGGGGCATTACAAAAGAAATCCAAGTCAAAGCAACAGTTTGACAATATCATAGATAAGCGGAAGCAAACAATAATCATAAATAAATAAGCGAGACCACCCACTCGCCTTGTCTCGTCACCCGCCAACTGCTTAACCTGCATCCGTGAAGAGCAGGTGGGAGTGAGTACAGTTGGAAAATATAGTACTCACCACTATGCAATAAATCATGTACAATAACACTTAGGCATGATCGCAGCATGAACACGAATCAATCAATTATCACATATCATATTCATACATTTTTACTCATGTGCACATCTAACATTAGCCATTGAAGGACATACAGCTCACAACAATGGGAGTAAAATAACGAAGGACATACAGCTCACATCAGCCTTGCCTATCATTAGGCTAAGGAGACTGCCTATCAATAGGCACCGTCGAAGGACATACAGCTCACAACGACGGGGACAACCGCTCGAATGACATACAGCTCACAACGAGGGTTACATGGTTCACACGCATACATTGATCACGCCATTCAACAAATGTAAATAATTTATGGCATAGACATCTTTTAAATAAAACCCACCTGGACAAGAGCATGAGATAGCACAAAATTCACGTGTAGGTAAAGAGCTCGGCTCGTCAGACACCTACAATTATCATGAAAGTCCTATCAATAATTGTCCTAATACTTAGAACACAAACAATAACATTCACTTAGCCGAAACCGTATCAGCTAAGTGGTTCGTGGAAATTCCTAATGGAGTTTAGAACTTACGGCTAACCGTCTAGACTCGATAAACCATATAAACATCACTTATAACACATAAAGCATGCTAAACATAGTGATGAGTAAAGAGGAAGTTAACCAAGTCGAAAAAATATCCAAAACAAGACTCGTGTAATGCCCCGATCAGATAATAAAATAAAACCAATTCACTTGCTCGACTTTAAAGTGAATTCGGTAATGTTCGAACCCTAGAGTTGTTCGATTCAGTATTTCCAAGAGTTATTACGTGAATTATTTGTTTATATGTGATATTATTAAATTGCTTTATTTATATTTATGAATGTTAGTATGTGCAAATTATATTGTTCGTCTTCACCGAACCGAGCCTTTGGTTTTGAACCCTAGACCGATAGTGCCTCGACACTAGCACTTAGAACCCTAGAAGGTTTAGTGCTCGGCCCTAGTAGTGGCCTCGAGCCAACATAGTGTCGAGAGCATGCAAGACCTACCACGCGCACCAGCCTAGTGGTCGAATCTCTTCGCACCAATCTAGTTCGAGCCATTTTAATTGTAGTGCCGAGCCTTAAGTTTATTTTTTAACCATCTCATGGACTTATTCTTGATAAGTCAAGGTCTATGCTAATACTTAAGGGCAGTGTTTTAAATACCGTACCGGTTATCATACCGGACGAGCCAACGGTACGCAGTTCAACCGGTTCGACCGGTATTATCGTCTATTTTACCGGTTTCCATAAATATTAAATAATGTACAAAACTAACTTTAACTAATAGTAAAATTAATTAACATCTAATAACAATGTAAACATATTAAAATTAAGTGTAGAACTTTCAATTTATATAAATAAATTAATGAAAATATATTAAAAAATATATATATTTTTTTTTAAATGGCATAAACCGGTATTTTTTGACCGGTATTTTGGCCGGTAAAACCGGTATTTTGGCCAAAACGGTATTTTAAGTATAACCGTACCGGTCGGACCACCGGTATCCGGTATTACCGGTAATACCGGCCGGTACGGTACGGTATTTAAAACATGGCTTAAGGGCTTCATTATGAATTCTCTATGCCATATTTAGCTTAAATAAAGTTAATGAAGTCAAAGCTCCATTAGCATATTTCCTATGCCTAATCAAGCATCATGGGCATGCAATATTTTAATGGATGTGTAAGGGATTGTCTCCAACTCTTCCTCTAGTGAAAAAACCAGAGTTTCAGCTCCTTTTCCAGTCCATTACCTCGTCCATGTGCTCAACCATATGCTACAAGTGCACCTTGTGCCTAGGGAAAGAGTTGCACAAATTTTCTTATCACCTTGTCTTTCATTAACTCTTCTTGATTGCATTGCCCATGACCCTTTATAAGCCCTATTATCAGCTCCATGCAATCCTCATTTAAACCCCAGTATTTGCTTAACATTTTGGAGAGATAACACCCAAACATTTAGAGCAAAACCACAAAACCGAGAACATACTAGCCATGCCAAGAATGAAGTGGTTTAATCCCGAGTGCATGTTTTGATTGGTTTTGAGCTCTAGCCTTCCATTCCCCATAGCACCAGCATAATACCATTCCCCTCTCATCTCTCCCTCACCCCAGTAGAGTTTAAAGCTGGTTAGTTCGAGAAAATTTTGAGTAAAAGCAAGCTAAAGCCAAGGACAAGAAGAGGAAGCCGGCAGCAACATATTCAAGTTCTCTCACGTTTTTTTTGAAGATTAAAAGGTTGGTATGCTCAAACCTTTTTAGAATCATAAAATAGATGACATAAGGAGTTGATTGATATATATTTGAGCCATATATGTTCACTTTTGAAGTAGTTTCTAGCATGCTAAATGTTTAAGTGCTCCCAGTTTTCTTGCATGTTCTATATATTGAGTTTCATGCGTTTTTACCTATGCTCTGAAAAATCTGGGAAGGTGCGAATTATGTGGCTATTTCTTGTGAAAAAGAGGAGTTTATAGGATCAAGAATGAAGTCAATTGGCCTAGTATAACTCGAGTTATTTATTTTAAAAGTTAGATGTGCAAATTGAACTTTTTCTGCGCGAATTCAGTTGCGACTTTAAACCCGAATAACTCGAGTTACACTTAGGATAAAATTATGAAATTGTTATGACATGTTTATATATGAGTTAAGAGCATGCACACCAAATTTCATGATTTTATCATAATAAATGAGTGAGTTATATTTGTTAGACCGAATGCATTTCGAGTTGAACTTTGATGCTTTATAACTCCCCCAATACTTGCGGGATTAATGTGAAACTTTAAGGGGAATTTTTTGTATGAGTTGCGAGTAATGTCACCAAGCTTGGGCTTCAGGTGACAAGAGTAAGAATTTATAAAATTATTTGAATGCATGCGTGTAAAGTGCATTTCATATGTGAAGTTTGAGATGCTAAATGGATAAGCTATTAATGTTCAAATGAGTTGAAATTTGTACAGCATGTACATGGTTAAGTAAACTATTTTGCTGTCAAGTTTGGTATTTTCAGAGTTATATTCAATTTTATAAAAATCGAGAGAGTTTAGTCGATCATTTTGTTCTAGTAAATAATTTAAATGAACATGCATGGACTTAAGTGACCATTCATTCATAAACATTCATTTAACATGTGAGTTGGTCGGAAATAGTCATCGGAGTCCGGCGAGAATGGCCGGTTTGAGACACTACAGAAAATACAGAAAAGTGGGTTTTCGAGCCTAAGTGAGAATTTTTCCGAAAACCCTATTATAGTCCAGTCGAGCCGAGAAAATCCATTCTACTTTTAAGTGTTCACATGCATCTATGTGCTTTATATGCTTTTCATGCTATATCTGCTTTGTCTGCTTAACTATCTAAGTTTTAGTATCAGTTTTTATAAGTCAAGCAAATTTCTTAGATATATTTGCTTATATTTGGTAGCTTAAGGAGAGTCGAGCCTCCGACAGCTACCCCCATTTTCAGCACTTGCCAGATCATTTTAGTATACCAGGTGGGGGCCCTGCACTGGGTATTACATTGCCTGTAATCTTGTACCATTTATGAGGTATATATGTAGATATACAGTTCTTACCCGAACGGTCCAGTTTTCCGTTCTTGGTCCAGTTTATGTTGACTCCCAGTAGAGTCACTCGCCCAGTATAGTTTAACTCCCAGTAGAGTCATCCTGGGTTTCTGGAGAGGCGACCCCCAGAACGTGATCATATGAGAACCGGCCAGTTACCGGTAGTCTGCACCAGTACAGTACGATTTTATTTATGTATATGTTGAGTTTATGATATTCGATTATATGTGTTGTTTATTCAGTGCTGGTTCTTGCGGAGTACAGTGGATGAGTACTCACGCCCCCACTATTATATTTTTAGGTGATGGAGTGCAACCCGGAGCGTGAGTCGAGCTTAGTGGTGTGGTGGTGTCCGAGTCAGCTGGACATTTGTTTATGTTTATGTTATGTTGGCATGTATAAATAATTTCAGACTGTACCGTACTTATTTCACACTTCTGTACAGCCAACCCAGACTAGTATGTATGCACGCTTTATTTTTCCCTTATCCGTATTTTCCCCAGTCGGAACTTATATGTTGATTTGGGTATGTGCATAAGAAACAGAAAGAGAAGTAAGTCAATAAGTAAGTAGCATCCCGTAGGTTGGTAAGTTTAAACGTTTTTCAAAAACAGTATATGTATATTTCGAAAACAACCGCGAAAATTTTACCTAGTTTTTCGTGAGTCAAAGTTATAATAGGCGGGGTGTTACAGCTTGGTATCAGAGCGCAATTAGCGTTTCTATAGACCAAAAGTCAGTCAAGTTACCACACCACGCTCACGCTCGCGCTGCCTCCGAGGTAAGTCAACTAAACCAGTCTTTATTTTTGCAAGTGCTTATCTCAGTTCAAGTATGGGGCCTAGATAACTATCCTCCTATAAGATAGATAACTCTAGACGAGAACTCTAGAAAGAACTAAGTTCCAGAACTCTAGTCTATGTCAGAACTCCTACTTGATTCAGAACCCTAGACAAAGTAAGTTGTATATTTCAGTGACTCGTCAAGAAATTTGTAAATCATCGAGTTATTAATATTTAATCTCTTCTGCCAAACTCCTCTATGTGCTAACCCTGTCAACTGGCCATCCATATGGCTAATCGCTGAAATAGGAATGCTCCAGTACCACCAGTCGCAGCCCCTCCAATAGTTCCCGAGCCAGATCTGGGGCAGCGAGTCGCACAGTTTCGGGGGTTTCACCCAGCGACTTTTAACGGACAGGGAGATCCTCGATAAGTTGAGGAATGGGTGCGCAACCTTGATCTTATCTTCGAGGTCATGGGTTGCCCTGAGCCAGTCAAGGTCATGTGTGCTCAGCTTCAGTTGACAGGGAAATGCCGGACTTTGGTGGAACTCCTACTGGGTCATGAGGCCTGGGGAGAAGACTAATCTCACGTGGGAAAGAGCGAAGGAGGTAGTCCGGGAGAAGTATTACCCGGATCACTACGTTGAGAGGATGGAGAGACAGTTCCAAAGTCTGGATCAGGGCGGCCGGACCATTGACGAGTACGAGCTCGAGTTCTCTCGCCTCGCCTTCTTCTCACCAAACCTCGTTGACACGGAGGTGAAGAGGACGAAGCGCTTTCGGGCAGGCCTACGTAGAGAGATCCGTCACACCATTAGTGCCATGGGCCCCATGACATATGCTGAGACAGTTTCTCGGGCCCAACATATGGCTGGGAGTATAGTGGTGGAGGCCAGTTAAGTCCGTGCCCCAGTCAGGCAGCCAGTCCAGCCACTAGCATTACCAGTTCAGCCAGCCCCACCACAGATAGTGCAACCTCAGCAGGCACAGCGACCCAACAAGAGGAAGTGGAAGGGTCGTAATGATCGAAGGAATGACCGAGAGGCCCAGCACCAGCACCAGCTCCAGCCCCAGAGCAGGCTGTGCAGCCTATCCGTCAGGCTGTACCACCATGCGCTACCTACGGCCGTAATCACCGTAGGGAGTGCTTAGCTAGTCAGAACGTGTGCTATCGCTGCCGTAGACTTGGCCACGGTATTCGTGCTTGCCCAGACCGCCCTCAGAACCCGCAGGGACAGCGTCAGCAGGCCTAGAACCGTCCTAGAGGTGGACTACCCCAGATCTTCGCCCTTAACCAGACGAAGGTGGCCGAGCAGCCAAGTACAATGTCTGGCATGATATCTTTATTCAATGTACCAGTCTTTGCCTTGTTTAACACGGGAGCAACCCATTCGTTCGTTTCCACCAAGTGTCTCGACGCTATAAATGTCCAGAGAGTGAGTACTGTAGACCCCCTTGAGATCAGCCTAGCCTCAGGGAGGAAGATAGTAACGCACTCTTTGGTCAAGAACCTTAGTCTTGATATTGGCGGTAAAACCCTGGAGGTCGATGCGTTTGTGATCGAGATGAGGGACTTTGACCTCGTACTCGGAATGGATTGGTTGGCGAGGTACCAAGCGGACATCAGATGCCGAGACAGAGAGGTGACGCTTCAGATGACTAGGGGAGAGCAAATCACATTTTTCAGAACGAAGGCTAGAACCATGTCACGTGTCATCTCAATGGCGAAGGTGACCAAATATCTGCAGAAGAAGGACTGTCAGGGCTACCTGGTGAATATCGTCGGGGACTCATCAGAGGAGCGGATGCCCAGACCCGTCTCGAAGGCACCTTATCGAATGGCCCCGAAGGAGTTGCAGGAGCTGAAAACTCAAATTCAGGAGTTACTCAAGCTTGGTTTCATTCGACCGAGTGTTTCACCCTGGGGAGCACCTATCTTTTTTGTCAAGAACAAGGATGGGACCATGCGCATGTGCATGGACTACCGGGATCTAAACCGGTTGACGGTGAAGAACAAATATCCACTCCCCAAGATAGAAGATCTGTTTGATCAGTTGAGGATTGCCAGAGTGTTTTCCAAGATCGCTCTCCGCTCTGGTTACCATCAGCTGAGAATCAAGGAGGCCGATGTGGCCAAGACCGCTTTCAGAACCAGATACGGACATTATGAGTTCGTTGTGATGCCATTCAGTTTGAGCAATGCACCGGTTGTATTTATATATCTCATGAACCGTGTCTTCCATCTATTCATAGACCAGTTTGTTATCGTCTTCATTGATGACATCTTGGTTTATTCTCGTAGTCCGGAGCAGCACGAGGAACATTTGAGGATCGTGTTGCAGACTCTTAGACGGGAGAGGCTTTATGCCAAGTTCTCCAAATGTGAATTCTGGCTTGATCGAGTGGCTTTTCTTGGCCACATTGTTACGGCAAGAGGTATAGAGGTTGACCCATCGAAGATCGAGGCAGTCCGGAACTGGTCAGCACCGAAGAATGCCACCGAGGTTCGTAGTTTCCTCGGATTAGCTGGCTATTACAGGCGTTTCATCGAGTGGTTTTCCAGGATAGCCCTACTCTTGTCTCGATTGACGAGGAAATCGGTGAAGTTCGAGTGGATTGACCGTTGTGAGGCGAGCTTCCAAGAGCACAAAGGAAGGCTTACGACGGCGCCTATGTTGACTATACCAGATCCCACTCAGAGTTTCACTATTTTCAGTGACGCCTCGAAGCTGGGTCTAGGCTGCGTACTGATGCAAGAAGGCAGGGTTGTGGCTTATGCTTCTCGACAGCTAAAGCCGCACGAGGAGAACTACCCGACTCATGACCTTGAGTTGGCAGCAGTGGTTCACGCTCTGAAGATTTGGAGGCATTATCTGTACGGCGGTAGATGTGAGATTTATACCGACCACAAGAGCCTACAGTATATCTTCATCCAGAAAGAGCTCAACATGCATCAAAGGCGATGGTTAGAGCTGGTGAAAGATTATGACTATACCATCAACTATCATCCGGGCAAGGCGAACGTAGTTGCCGACGTCCTCAGCCGTAAGGGAAAGGGCGAGCTGACCTGTATGATCACCCAACAACGTCAGTTGATTCATGAGTTCACTTGGATGCAGCTAGAAGTGGTCGAGTCACCTCCTAAGTTGCCAGTTGTGGGAGGTATTCGAGCGATGAGAGTGTGGCCCACGCTACGAGATAGGATTCGGCGGGATCAAGCCTTCGACGAGTTCGTTCGCTCGATGGGGGCAAAGATTCATGCCGGAGGAGTAGAGGGCTTTTACCGAGGTACAGATGGTGCCTTGGAGTACAAGGGAAGGATTGTTGTGCCAAACGTCGAGGCCCTGAAGAATGAGATCTTGACAGAGGCGCACAGTGCACCATACTTGGCGCACCCCGGTAGCACCAAGATGTATCACGACTTGAAAGGGTCGTTTTGGTGGAAGGGGATGAAACGAGACGTTGCCGAGTTTGTCGAGAAATGCTTGGTTTTCCAGCAAGTGAAGGTCGAGCACAAGGTTCCAACGGGACTCTTACAGCCTTTAGAGATCACGCAGTGGAAGTGAGAGAAGCTGACCATGGACTTTGTCACAGGATTACCGATGTCGCCCAAGCATCACGACGCAGTATGGGTTGTAGTGGACCAGCTGACGAAGTCGGCCCACTTTATTCCCGTCAGGATGGACATGTCCATGGAGCAGCTAGCCGAGGCGTACCTTCGTGGAATCGTTCGACTTCACAGCATTCCTGCCGAGATTGTATGAGATCGTGATCCCCGGTTTACTGGCCATTTCTGGGGGAGTCTGAACGAGTCCATGGGGACGAAGTTAAAGTTTAGCTCCACTTATCACCCACAGACCAATGGGCAGTCGGAACGGACCATCCAGACGCTTGAGGACATGCTCCGATCTTGTGTCCTAGAGCGAGGTGGTTCGTGGGAGAAGTTATTACCCACTGTGGAGTTTGCCAACAACAACAGCTATCACTCGTCGATCAAGATGGCCCCGTTCAAAGCTTTGTACGGGCGCAAGTGCCGCTCACCCTTTTATTGGGATGAAGTCGGCGAAAAACAGGTTCTCGGTCCCAAGTTAATCGAGGACACGGTGCAGAAGGTCGCCGAGATCCGAGTGAGGCTGAGAACGGCACAGAGCCGACAGAAGGCCTACGCT
Source organism: Striga asiatica (assembly GCA_008636005.1). Classification (NCBI taxonomy): domain Eukaryota; kingdom Viridiplantae; phylum Streptophyta; class Magnoliopsida; order Lamiales; family Orobanchaceae; genus Striga; species Striga asiatica. The sequence continues at coordinate 199,796 of BKCP01004002.1, forward strand.
AACAAGCGTAGAAGGGAGCTTGAGTTTGAGCAGAGAGACAAGGTGTTCCTGAAAGTCACGCCGATGAAGGGCGTTGTTCGATTCGGTAAGAAGGAGAAGCTGCAGTCCCATTTCATAGGGTCATTCGAGATTCTCGAACGAGTTGGCGTAACAACCTACCGTCTGGCGTTACCCCTAGAGCTCTCGGGTGTATACAACGTCTTCCATGTGTCGATGTTGAGAAAGTATGTGTACGATTCGAGCCACGTAGTGAACTTTGATAAGTTAGAGGTCGGGCAGAACCTAACGTACGGTGAGCAGCCGGTTGCAGTTCTGGACCGAAAGGTCCGTCGGCTGAGGAACAGAGATATAGAGCTCGTCAAAGTTTGCTAGAGTCGCCACGATGAGTTGGAAGCCACTTGGGAGAGAGAGGCCGAGATTAGAGCTCGATATCCAGATTTCGAGTTTTGAGTTGTATCAATTGTACTTTGTGTACTTTTATTTTATGATCTTATGTATATACTTAGTTTTGTATTTCCGAGGACGGAAATATTTTAAGGAGGATAGATTGTAACGCCCCCGTCACGCTTGAAAACGCGATCATTACATTGACCTGATATGTGCGTCCTTATAAAACAGGACGTCATGGAATCTCATACGAACGGCTAACGATCATCAGTATCACTATACCAGTACCTTCAGAACACACAACTCCGTTCGATATCGCTGACAATGCCTCCTTCCCTGCTGACACGAGTAACACCTCGTATGCGGTTTAGGAAGTATCGACTAGATGTTCGAAAATAATCTCCTATCACAGAATTGGTCTCACGATCAGGGATGCTTGATATTCTCATACCAATGATCTAACACCAATACTCTCTCACTCTTCGCAGGTCTCGATCCCTACGAAGTATACATAGTCTCCCATCAAGACTCAGGACACTGCCCGAAAACGTTGAGGGACCTATATCTCGCCATCTCGAGAGAATCTCGCATGAGACAAAGGAAAACTAATCGACAAGCCTCACATATCGAAAATCGTTGATTAGGGACTTCATACAACTTGAAGTCCTCGGTTTAAAGTTCGAGAGGAAAGGTTTCATAGGTCAACATACATGACAAAGAATACTGGTTTACCGACCCAAAAGAACATAGTCGGTTCGTAGTTTAATGCACTGTCACCCGAGAGATGACACACACACTGGCGCTGCATGAGCGGGGTGCTAGGACGCGTGCGTGCACCTGTTCGGAGACCAGCTGCAAGGTCAAGGTTTGGCCGTACACACTGGCCCGGGGAGCTCATGCGTTCGGTGATGGCAGCGACAGCTCTCGTGCGAGTCAACGGTCGGTCACTACAGTTAGCCTCACGTCTCTGAGCACGGGCGTGCGGGCTCGGCCACCACTTCGCGTGGCTACACCCATCCAGGTTCAGCATTCAGTTTAAAGTACATACCAGAAATTTCAATTTCCTGGTTCATAATCTCCTAGGTACTCAGATAGAAAAAAGTTTTCCCTCCAAGACTTCCCAAACTACAACAGTTTAAGCAACACTGTTGAGCTACAAATCCCCTTAGGAATCGAACATTGGCATCACTGCCCAGAAAATAAATCCTAACTCGGCGGTCACCGCTGAACAATAGAATGGTTAGCTCGCTTGACGCTTCCGACTAACAATGTCGGCCATCGCGACAGCTTTTACTCAAGTAGCTAATCATGCCGGCAGTCCTAAACGAGTTCATCCACATAAACAGCCTATAGCTTCCATACTTCGAGGTCTTAGCATAAAGCTTCTCTCGCAAGTGTTTCCAGCCAACATTTTAACACTAATCGGATTAAGTCACATAGGGCACATAAACATGAAAATTAACGAAAAGCTAATTTTTTAGATTCACAACTCAATTTGGCAAAAATAATAACATGTAGCGATTTTAAAATCGACACTAAATGCAGCACATAATTCATATAAACCCGAAACCAGTTGCATATGAATCTTAAGGCATGTCCCTACAATTCTTATGAAGACATCAGAAACAAATAATGGCATTTAGCATGTCATAAATCATCAAACATATGGAAACAGACTTGCTGTTAAAAATCTGGAAACAATTGACTGACAGGACCTCAGTATTTTCAATATAAATTAAGCTACAGACATGCTATCAAGGAGATTCAAAACCCAAAATGTAGCTAACTCAAATATCTACAACTTTGCTGAAGATCACAATGGCAAATAAAGACATTGTCAACAGTTTTAAACATAAAACATTCAGGTAATAAAATTTGTCAGAATTTGGTTTGGTTTACAACCTAAATTATGCTATAGACCTCCAAAAGACATGATTCAAAAAAAAACTATGAACAGCCAAGAAGCATAGCAACAATTTTCATGAAGACCACTTTCCCGTTTGAGCATGATAAAACATCAATTGCAGACCAAACATCAATATCATATACACAGCCCGGTTTTCAGAAAAACAGCTTGCAAAACATTTTTATAAAAATCACATCTCATGCTACATTTATCATATTGACATGATTCTCACCTTCTTAGAAACCTAATAGACAGCCCTACACTATCATTTAGAACACTGAAACAGATAAGGTCATTACAGAGGGGCGAAATCAATTATCATGACGAATCAGTTTTTGTCCAAAAGTATAAGCACACTTCATGCATGTCCTACTTCAATTTAACACAAACCAAACTACGGTCCTCATATCCACATGAATTTCACCTCATTAGAAAGCTTATAAATACACCTACAACTTACATGAAGATCACATTTTCATTTGAGCATATTAAGATGAAACAAACAGGTCAATATTTAGCATGAACTTGCTGTCAGTTTTGTTAAAAAACTGCTCGCGCAACATTTTTGTAAAAATCATAACTCACTCGTTTCAAATAGGATCTTCGAAATTCAAAAACTCACAGAACTACAACAGAAAGAACTACAATGTTACAATATTGTAATATTAATATAAATCTGACATTGATAAGCTTGAATTTACTGTGAATTCTTAGATAGAGATTGGAGAAGGTGATAGATACAAGAGAGACGGGGAGAGAGGGAGAGATAAAAGGGGGAATATTTTAGTTATGACTTCTAATGTCCTTTCTTCATTTCACCAGTGGGTAAATATAGTAACAAACTGGTCCCACTTACATCACATATGCTCAACCTTAACTAAACACATAATAATAAATCTGATAATAATAAAAGCCCAACAAGTGGCCCAAAAACATTAATTAATAACCAGCCCAAAACCTTGGGACTCAACCCTTTTTTCCTTCATCTTCATAACTCGATATCGGCAACATCATTTCTGCATTTTCTTCCAAATGCTTGACCGGTGAAATTCTGTCCACATTTCCAATCTCAGCCGTCTCCTTTACTAAATCTTTCCTTTCATTTATGTTCAAAACCCCATCTTTCTTTGAGTCCATGATAATACCCGCCGCAATTTTAGATCCTTGACCGCATGGATCCAAGATCGGAACTTTTTTCAGCAAGTAAGGTTCATCCTCCCAGGTGACGAGATCTGGACTGAGCTCTGTCCAAATCACCGAAAGTTGAGTAATTTTCTGCCCTTGCCTTGTTATGTACCTTTTTCCTGTGATTTCCACCGGAGCAATTTTCACCTCGCCGTCTTCGTCTGTGGCAGGTAGCTGCAAGGAGACCGGATGGTGTGGTTGGACTCGACTCCTCAGAACAGATACATGGAACACCGGGTGAATGCGGGAACCTTCTGGAAGATCTAGTCGGTAAGCCACTTCACCAATTTTCTCAAGTATAGTATAGGGCCCATAAAATTTAGCTGTAAGTTTGACACTTTTCCTTAGAGATACTGAGTTTTGTCTGAAAGGTTGTAGCTTTAGGAAAACTTGCTCTCCAACTCGAAACTGTTTGTCATGTCTCTTCCTATCTGCAAAAAGTTTCATCCTCGCTTGTGCATTTTTGAGGTTTTCCTTAAGCTGTTGTGTCATTGCTTGCCTTTGTTGTACGAAATCTTTTGCATCTATGTTGGTAGAATCTAGGTAGGGCCCAATAGCAAAGTTAGGGGGTGGGTAGCCATACAAAGCTTGGAAAGGAGTGAGCTTGAGGCTCGAGTGGAAATTGGTGTTATACCAAAACTCAGCCAATGACAGCCACTTAATCCACTGTCTAGGGTTAGAGTGAACCATTCCCCGCAGGTAGTTCTCCAGACATTGGTTTAGCCTCTCAGATTGCCCGTCAGTTTGGGGGTGGTAGGCTGATGAAAAGTTCAGGTTCACACCCATTAATTTGAAAAGTTCCTTCCAAAATTGACTAGTAAAGATCTTGTCCCTGTCTGTCACCATGCTCACAGGTAACCCATGCAGCTTGTATATGGTGTCTAAGAAAAGTTTAGCAATGGTTGGGGCTGTAAATGGATGTGATAGAGGTATGAAATGAGCATACTTGGTGAATCTGTCAATGATCACCAATATGACATCCTTTCCTCCTGATTTGGGTAGCCCCTCAATGAAGTCCATTGTGATGTGGGTCCATGCTTGGTCTGGGATGGGTAAAGGTTGTAGGAGTCCTGGGCAGTTGTTAGAATCTGATTTGCACATTTTGCAGCTGTCACAGCTTTGCACCAAATCAATCACATCAGTTTTCATTTTAGGCCAGTAGAACACCCCCTTCAACCTCATGTATGTGCCATAGATGCCTGAATGGCCCCCATAAAATGAGTTGTGCATAACTGAGAGGATGTTGCTCCTCAACCTCTTATCACTGCCTACACACAACCTTCCCTTGTATCTGAGCAAACCATCCTGAGCAGTGAAATGTGGGTAGGAATCAGCCTTAATGATTATGGCTGTGAGTATCTTAGTAAAGAAAGGGTCTTGTTTGTAACTCTCTTTAACCTCTTGGACCCAAAGGGGTACAACAGTAGTAAGGGCCAAACACAGTGAACTGTCCTCTCCTCTTCTAGATAATGCATCAGCAGCCTTGTTGTCAAAACCCTTTTTGTACATGATCTCATAATCCAGCCCTAGCAATTTAGTTATCCACTTCTGTTGGACTGGGGAAACAAGCTTCTGGTCTAAAAGGTGCCTTAGTGCCTGCTGGTCAGTCTTGATGAAGAATTTGTGTCTTTGTAGGTAGTATCTCCACCTTTGTACTGCCATGAGAACAGCAAGAAACTCTCTCTCATAGATAGAGAGAGCTTGGTTTTTAGGACATAACATTTTGCTCATGTAGGCTATTGGCTTTCCATTTTGCATTAGGACAGCACCAACCCCTTTACCACTTGCATCAGTCTCTAAAACAAATGGTTGACTGTAATCTGGTAGTGCTAGGACAGGAGCAGTAACCATAGCTCTCTTCAACCTTTGAAAAGCTAAATCAGCTTCTAGTCCCCATTTATAATTATCCTTTTTCAGCAGGTTGGTGAGTTCCCTGCTAATCATGCCATAACCTTGAATGAATTTCCTGTAGTAGCCTGTAAGGCCTAGGAAGCCCCTTAATTGCTTGGCATTAGTTGGTGTAGGCCACTTCACCATTCCTTCAATCTTTTGTGGGTCAGTAGAGACCCCCTGTTGAGAAATAATATGCCCCAAATACTCTATTGTCTCCTGCCCAAATTGGCACTTACTCTTCTTTGCATAGAGTTGGTTCTGCCTTAGGAGTATCAACACCTGTTCAAGGTGTAATAAATGATCCTTCCACTCCTTGTTGTATATAAGAATGTCATCAAAGAAAACCAAAACTGTCTTCCTGAGGTGATCTCTGAATATTTTGTTCATCAAAGATTGAAATGTGGCTGGGGCATTACATAGTCCAAATGGCATCACTAGGAACTCATAGTGGCCATTGTGTGTCCTGAAGGCTGTTAGGTACCTATGTTGTTTGTCCATGAGTATCTGAAAATACCCAGACCTTAGGTCAATTTTTGAGAAGTATTTGGCACCTTGTAGTTCATCCAAGAGTTCATCAATGACAGGAATAGGATAATCATGCTTCACTGTCAGACCATTTAGGTACCTATAGTCAACACATAGCCTCCAAGTAGCATCCTTCTTCTTTACCAAGATTACTGGTGAAGCAAAAGGGCTCTTGCTATCTTGGATAATTCCAGAATCCAGCATCTCATGAACAATCTTCTCAATTTCACCCTTTTGGCTGTGTGAAGTTCTGTAGGGAAACTGATGTTTTGGTGTGCTGTCTGGTTTGAGGACAATTTGATGCTCAACTTCTCTGGCAGATGGTAACCCTTTGGGTTCTTGAAAGATGTCACCATATTTTCCCAGTAGACATTCTAACTCAGGTGCAATTTGGGTTTGTTCTGGTTTGTGAACAGCCAGCCAAAATACCTCTTCAATACTCTCTTCTTCATGTATCATTTTGAATAAGGAAGGTCCAGAAATGAACCTGCAATTTGTTTCTGATTTCATAGCTTGCACTTTCACTCTCTTTCCCTTCAAAGTGACTGTAAAACTCATCCTCTCATAATCCAGCTCAATAGGTGTGCAACTTTTTAGCCAATCACCCCCCAAAATCATATCACAACCCTCATTATCAAGTACCCTTAGGGTGTAGGAGAAAAGGTGGCCCTGCATTTGCCATTCAAAATTTTCAGCCACTAGTGAGCTGATCATTCTTTGCCCATTTGCCACCTTAACCATCAACGGTTTAGCAGGTTTTAATGGTAAGCCCAAAGACTTGGCAGTGCTAGCTTGAATAAAGCTATGTGTGCTCCCAGAGTCTATGAGGATATGCAATTTGTGTGCTCCTGAATTCCCATAGACTCTCATTGTAGTGAGGCCATCTTCCCCAGCAATTGCATTTAATGACATTTGAACCTCCTCCAATGATTCTGTGGGTGGCAATTCCTCTTCTGTAGCTTGGCAAGAACTGAGAAAATTAATTTCTTCTTCCTCAGTCATAGTCATATAGTTAAGCATGTGTTTACACCTATGGCCATAGGTAAACTGCTCATCACAATTGTAGCACAACCCCTTCTCTCTTCTTGCTGCCATTTCTGATGCAGTAAGAAGTTTCACAGGGCTCCTGGGTGAATTGGTGGGTTTGAGTGGCAGTGGGTTGTAGGTGTCAGACTTTCTGGGAAGTGGGTAGGTATTGGGTGAGGGTCTAGCTGGTGTTTTTAGTTTTTTGGTAATGGCTTCAAGTGTGATTAGTTGTTTCTTTCCCAATTCAATGGTCTGCTGCAAGGTTTGTGGCTCAAACATATTGATGAAAGATTGTAGTTCCTCAGACAAACCACTGATGAAACTTGCAATGAAATATTCCTCAGTATAACCATGATTCATGCATATCATGCAAGCTTTGAGCTCCTCAAACTTCTCTACATATTCCAAATATGATCCACTGTGTCTGAGCTTATTGAATTCCCCAATAATCTTTGATTCCTTAAGTTCTTCAAACCTGCCAGAGATAATTTCTATGAACTGGGGCCATGAAATATCATCACACCTGGTGTGGAAACTCTGAAACCATTGAGCTGCTTTCCCTTCCAAGTGCATGGAAGCCAATGTAACTTTCTGTTGGTCGGGGATATTTGGCACTATTTTAAAGTAGCTGTTGCATTTTAGTATCCAAGCTCTTGGCCCATTACCATCAAAACGTGGGAACTCAATTTTTGGCAAGGGGCTGATGATGTGTGTATTAGTTTGTTGTTGCTCATACTGTATCTTGGGGTTAGAATTGGGTGTTTGCCTGCTAGAACTGTCATGTTTGGTACCAGAATAGGGCCCAAATATAGATTCACTTTGCTGCCCCTTGTTGTTCATGTTTAACAATTGTAACTGAATTGAGGCCAAGGTGTTTGCGAGATTGTCATACTTACCACTCATATTTTGCATTTGCCCCTGCATTTCTGTGGATAAACCCTTCATTTCAGTGCCCAGATTTGAGATCTGTTCCTGGAGTTTTAATTCAGTGGCTTCTCTCTTCAGAGCTTCTGTTTGGAGTGTCTGATCGATTTTCTTTTGTGCTTCTTGCAGGTCTTTAAACCGTGTGACTTCTGCCATTTTTCCCAGATCGAAATGCTCTAGATACCAAATGTTACAATATTGTAATATTAATATAAATCTGACATTGATAAGCTTGAATTTACTGTGAATTCTTAGATAGAGATTGGAGAAGGTGATAGATACAAGAGAGACGGGGAGAGAGGGAGAGAGGGAGAGATAAAAAGGGGAATATTTTAGTTATGACTTCTAATGTCCTTTCTTCATTTCACCAGTGGGTAAATATAGTAACAAACTGGTCCCACTTACATCACATATGCTCAACCTTAACTAAACACATAATAATAAATCTGATAATAATAAAAGCCCAACAAGTGGCCCAAAAACATTAATTAATAACCAGCCCAAAACCTTGGGACTCAACCCTTTTTTCCTTCATCTTCATAACTCGATATCGGCAACATCATTTCTGCATTTTCTTCCAAATGCTTGACCGGTGAAATTCTGTCCACATTTCCGATCTCAGCCGTCTCCTTTACTAAATCTTTCCTTTCATTTATGTTCAGAACCCCATCTTTCTTCGAGTCCATGACAGAAGAACACACCTTCAGAAAATGTCATGCCCTTTTCAGCAGTACAATAGAGCAGTAAATTCACGTTTTATTTCGCAAATGTCAATGTAACTTTGTCAATATAATCTCTATGCCATAAGCACTCGTTTCACACTTTAAACAGCATCATAAACACCTGGAAACCTCTTTATTACACACATAAACATATGAGAGTTTCAGGATTAACATACTTGACTAAGACTTCAACACCCAACTACATGAAACTCATAACAACAAAATACACACGCATTAAATCTCAGTCATGTAGTGCAACAACAACATGCATATCAACACACATATATACCTTTTTTCCTCATCACAATCGCGTGTCTTGTAATCGTGGCATAAGTTATTCACGCGGTGTCGGATCGGTCCACTCGTTCCACCAACAATGTCGTAGTCTTTCACCCACGCATCAGTCTTCATGACTTACGTTCGAGTTTCGCAGGGGAATTGGTAACCATCGCCCTTCTCGAGGCTTAACCTCCCTGAGAGTCGCGACAGTGCCACACACTAGATTTACACTCTCAGTTTTCATTGACTGGATCTTATGGTTACAGACTTTCGACTATTCCACACACTTGGGATTTCTCCGGTCGTTTGCTCCCTCCATTTAAGCCTTCTCTTTCAAGATAGCTCACGAATGGTCCTTACTCGAGGACACTAAATAGAGTCTTATAGCGAGAAGATGCTATGGACAGAACTTAACTTGATAACGACGTATCGAGAATTCAAAACGAGAAACCTCTAAAGTCAAAACCCAACTCTATACCACTAGGGTTCAACATTGATCAAAGGTGGATAACTGTTTCCTAAGCCCCAAATAACAACGAATCACATCATAAGCAGCTTCATTGCTACCTATGTAAAAATATAAAATTCGCATTTCACATTATAAGTATTTTCATTGATACTTATAAAACATACCTTTCAGCAGTGCGGCGTGACGAAGACGAGTGGTAACACAAAGTCTAAACACATAATCAAGTTATTCACATATAAACCAGTCTACAGAAACGCAGACTGGCTCTGATACCAAACTGTAACTCCCCACTTTATTTTAAAGGGTTTACGGAAATTATTTATAAAAATCAGAGTTAATTTTTCGCAAAATCTCAATTAAATTTAAAACTCAACGGGCGATACTTAACTACCAAGAACAATTTAACAAACATATAACCATATCAGATTAAACCTACACATGCAATACTAATAGTTACAAAATTTAACTAGCATTCATTAAGTTCCAAAACCATAAAGTCAAAACATAATTCCAAGGTTCAAACCGACATAATCAATTTATCCCAAAAACTAAGCAGGAAAGAAATTTAAGTCAAAGCAACAGTTTGACAATATTATAGATGAGCGGAAGCAAATAATAATCATAAATAAATAAGCGAGACCACCCACTCGCCTTGTCTCGTCACCTGCCAACTGTTTAACCTGCATCCGTGAAGAGCAGGTGGGAGTGAGTACAGTTGAAAAATCTAGTACTCACCACTATGCAATAAATCATGTACAATAACACTTTGGCATGGTCGCAGCATGAACACGAATCAATCAATTATGACATCTCCTATTCATATATTTTTACTCATGTCCACATCTAACATTAGCCATTGAAGGACATACAGCTCACAACAATGAGAGTAAAATACCAAAAGACATACAGCTCACATCGGCCTTGCCTATCATTAGGCTAAGGAGACTGCCTATCAATAGGCACCGTCGAAGGACATAGAGCTCACAACGACGGGGACAATCGCTCGAAGGACATACAACTCACAACAAGGGTTACATGGTTCACACGCATACATTGATCACGCCATTCAACAAATGTAAATAATTTATGGTATAGACATCTTTTAAATAAAAACCCAACTGGACAAGAGCAAGAGATAGCACAAAATTCACGTGTAGGTAGAGAGCTCGGCTCGTCAGACACCTACAATTATCATGATAGTCCTATCAATAATTATCCTAATACTTAGAACACAAACAATAACATTCACTTAGCCGAAACCGTATCAGCTAAGTGGTTTGTGGAAATTCCTAATAGAGTTTAGAACTTACGGCTAACCGTCTAGACTCGATAAACCATATAAACATCACTTATAACACATAAATCATGCAAAACATAGTGATGAGTAAAGAGGAAGTTAACCAAGTCGGAAAAATATCCAAAACAAGACTCGGTTGGGTGCTGCCAGAAAAACATACTAGAATTAGTAACTACCGGATCTTTTCAAAAAGTACTCGGCCATTTTCAATGAAACTTTACCACATAATAGAACATCCAGAAATACACATATACACCAGATATCAGCCCTTAAACCTCATTTTAACCCAGCTAAATAATTTTTACAAAAATTCAGCTATAACATGAAATTCCTAGATCACCAGTCAAACCTTCGAATTGTTATTTGAAATTTTAACACAAGCAGTACGAGAATAACAACATATCCAAAATTCAGCATATTTGGAGAAGAATTCGAATTTACATGATTTTATCACGTTTCTGACCAGAGCATAAATTCAACAAATCACAAAGCTACAAGTCGAGATTAGACTTGAAATTTTTACACAGTGTACAAAGTCAACAGAGGTCCAACATATCAAAAATTCACCGCAATATGACAAGAGATGATTTTTCAAAAGTTCAGCAGCAGGCTCGGTTTTAAAAAATTCATAACTCAATGCATAGACCTCCAAATGACCCGAAATTTTCACTAACATGATAAGACACTCCAAAGTACACAGAACTCTCGGATTTCCACGAAACTAACCCACGTCCTTCAGTTTCGACAACAAACCGAAGAGACGAACACAAAAACAGCATTTAATCATAACATATGTTATTCAATTTCCAGTATAACACCAAAGCAACATCATGAACATACATATACATGAAATATAATATCCCGATCTCTATGGTTCAAACCAACATTTAGAACACAACAAGGATCCAAACGCACGAAAATAAAAGAGAAAAATTGAGATTACCACACTCCTCGATCGCACACGAAGAGAGAAAGATCGATTTGAAGTTTGACCATGGGCACTAACGGCCTCGGGAAGACCCGACTCGCTGCAGACCGGACACCTATACGTCCTCGACAACGGCCCGTCTGCCACTGCTCAAGCTCTCGGTGGCTGTTCGAATCCAATGTGCCTCCGTCTACAAAAAGCCCACTCTCGGGGGTGTTCAAATCACCGGAAGAAGGACCGGCGGCCCCTCAGCCCGGGTGCTCTCCGATTGGCGGCTGAACATACACCCGGTCGCTGCTCGTTAGCGATGGGTCCTCAGAAAAACGCTTCAGTCCACGGCTGTTGCTTCCGACAGTCCCTCAGCCCGGCAGTGTTTGACTCGACAAGGAGGCGGCTGCTCATCGAACAAAGGTCGGCTCTCCCCGCCGAAACGTAATAAGGACTCCACCGCTGCTCGTGGATACCGTCGTTGGAAGTTCGGGTTTTTGCCGTCGGAAAAACCCAGCCCTGCCGTGGCTGCTTGCAACTCGGCCGTGAGTGGCCAGCGATCGTCCGTTGCGCCTAGTTGCCCGCCGGCGCGGGTCTGGTCACAAGAAGTATACTCTCAGTCCGAGGTCGCCGTCCCTTGGCCCGCGCTCGCCGGAAATCTGGTAAAGTCGCCGCTGCTTGCTTATGTCGTCTCACCTGCTCTCAGTCGCCGGAAACAGGGCTTTGGTCATCGGAGGTCTCGCGTCTGGTGGTGCTCGTCAGCCTCGTCTTGGCGGCTCGCCTTATCGCCGGAAGTTGAAACTTTGGTCGCTCAACAGAGAGGTAGAGCCACCCTCGTCTACGAACGAAATTTCCGTCGCCGGTTGCTGCTCGGCCGATAGTCTTCCTTCAGCCGCCGTACGGGTGCTCGGTCTCAGGGAGATCTGCCAGAAATCCGATGTTGAGGCTCCAATTTTGTCGAGGAAGACGATGGGTAATGAAGAAATCGCAGCAGCGGGGAAGAAGAAAAGAAAAAGAAATGTGTGGTGGCGATTGGAAATTAGGGCTTGATATAAGGTTATTGGTCCTAACCAAATGGGCTGAAAATTAACTCATTTGGGCCGGATTTAATAACATTATAGGCTGACAATTAAATTGGGCCGAATTAGTTTATCTGAAAGGATCGAAAATTAATTCGAACAGGCCGAAATAATTCACCCCAATCGGGTCGGAATAATTAGCAATAATAGGCTGAGAATATAAGGGCTTTTACAGGCCGATAATACTTGAACAAAAAGAGCCCGAATATTTAGCTCTTTTGGGCTGAAAAATAATAAAGCTCGATGCGGCTAGGCGTGCGGGTTCTCGGTTTTCCTCGGGCTCGAGATAACCATATTAAATTAGGTTTGATCGCGCGATAATTAAATTAAAACTGGATATATATTATTATATATATATAATACACATTGATTATTTAATAATAATACACATTTAAACATTTAATGACAATTTGGCATTCAATAATAATAATAATAATAATAATAATAATAATAATAATAATAATAACATCGGTTTGGCAATTAAATAAAATAAATAATAATTATGCCAATAAAAAAATATCCAAAAAAATCTAATAATCGAACGGGGCATTACACAGGTGGGAATGAGCACAATTGGAAATCGTAGTGCTCATTACTATGCAGTAAACATTTATCAATATATAAAAACAGTAATCATAAATAAGTCAGGTATGGTCGCAGCATGTATACGAATCAATTTATTATCCCAATCTCCCATCAATAATATCAATAATCAAGACTCATGTGCACACCTACGCATAGACTACTGCCGACTATATCTCGAAAGTCACGGCCCAAGCCTTATGGCCTTACATCGAGTGTCCAGCCAGTGAGAGTAAAACCACCCCGCCGGCCAAGGCCTCACCTTGGTCTTATAAACGAGGATCTCCAGTCGAGGGACCGATGCCCTGGTCTTACGGCTCACAAAAGGAGACCACCCTACGGGTATATTCTATAGCTACGGGGATAACCGTTCGACGGCCGGTACAGCTCACATCGAAGGCTACATGGTTCCCATACATATATTGATCATACCACAAATTATAAATTTATAACATTTATAGCATAGCAAATTTTAAATAAAAACCATCTAGATACAGCAGGAGATAAAGCACAACAATCGATAGGAAGGCGAGCTCGACTCGTCAATACCTACATATCAAAATAATCCTATGAATAACTATTCCACAAGTGGGTTCACTCATCTCGACATTCATGATGATCAAACTCGACCCATATAGTTCATATAAGCAAGCAATAAAAGACAAATTATATTTTTCGAAAACAACACATGAATTTTTAAAACATAACTCGCGCAGCGATTTTGAAATCGACACCATTTACAGCACATAATTCATATTGACACAAATCCAATTGCATATGAATCCTAAGACATGCCTCTACAATTATCATGAAGACATCAGAAGCAAATAATGGCATTTAGCAGGTCTTAACCATCAAATATATGAAACAGGGATGTTGTGAAGAATCTGGAAACATATAGTGGACAGAACCTCAGTATATTCAATATAAATAGGGCTACGGACATGCTATTGAGGAACTCAAAAACCAAAATGTAGCTAACGCAAATATAAAAAACTTTGCTGAAGACCACATTGGCAAATAAAGGTATTATCAACAGTTTGAAACACAAAACATTTAGGTTATAAAATCTGTCAGAATTTGATTCAGTTTACAAACAGCACTTCAGTACTTATAGTCTAATTCATGCTATTGACCTCCAATGGACCAGATTTAAAAACCTATGGACAACCAAGAAACCTAGCAACAATTGTCATGAAGACCACTTTCACATTTGATCATGTTAGGACATCAATTTCAGACCAAACATTAACATCATATATACAGCCAATTTTTCAGAAAAACTGCTAGCACAACATTATTATAAAAATCACACCTCATGCTACACTTATCATATTTACATGTTTCTTACCTTGTTATAAACCTAATAAACAGTTTTACAACTTTTATTTAGAACGTTAAAGCAGATAAGGTTGTTACAGGGGGTCAAAATCAGTTAACATTTAGAACCACCTTGTTGTCCAAAAGTATAACTCACTACACGCATATCCTACATCAATCTAACACAAACTGAGCTACAGTCATCATATCAGCAAGAATTGTACCTCATCAGAAAGCTTAGAAAGGACCTATAACTTTCATGAAGATCACATTTTCATTTGAGTACATTAAGATGCAACAAACAGACAAAACATTCAACACACACATGCTGCCGGGATTTGTTAAAAACTGCTTGCGCGACAATTTTGTAAAAATCATAACTCTCTCATTTCAAATCGGATTTTCGAAATTCCAAAACTCACAGAACCACAACCGAATGAACTTGAAATCATATGAAGAACGTAATTTCAGAAAACGAGTTTTTCATACCCTTTCAGAGGCTCGACAGAGACTGTAAAATTCACGAATAACATCACATGTGATATACAACTTCATGATTTCCACAAAACAACACTTAAGCATCTCTCAACATCATTCACGGTTACCAAGCTCGATTACGAAATCACATTAATCCACCAATATTCCATATAATGAATCAATCAACACGTCACATAAATGCAAGAACTACACATAATATACATAAACACAATTAGAAATAAGATGGTTTCAAGCCTCGGAGTACCGTTCTCGGGTATAACATACAAAAACGAAATGAGAGAAGGCCGAGACGGGCTGTTGGCGTATGCGTATCGGGCCCGGCTGCTTTCGTGTGGCCTGCAGGTGTGGGTGCTACGTCCTCGCGAGTGGTTGTGCGTGTTCCCGGTGGTCTGCGAAAGTGGAATGGTGGTCCTTTCTGATCGAGACACTCGCGAACCGAGGCTGGTGGTGGCTCGTCGGTGCGTGTCCGCGTTTGGCTAGCGATGGCGGAGGGCAGCGGCGGGATCACGGTGGCCTAAAGCGCGCGACAGGGGGGTCTTTCGGCGATCGAGCGACGGCCGAGGAGTTGTGATGAAGGCTGGGATTTCTTCTTCTGCTCTGTACGTAATCGGGAGAGAGAGAGATAGATATGAGCAGGAAGCGATCATTTCTTTCCTTCTGTTTGCGTGAAAACGAAGTGAGAGATTTTTGAGAGAGATGAGTTTGCGGGCTACTGATTGCGTGAGAGAGGGGAGGGTTTGCGGCGATGAGTTATGGGAAGAGGGGAGAGAAGAGCTCACACGTTAATAGACTTAGGTTTTAAGATCTTGTTCTCCAAGCTAATAGAAATGGGTCGCTTTTGGGTCTTGGGTTCGCGGGTCATGGGCGTCGGGTTGGGATGTCCACGGGCACACGGCTGGTTTCTCGGGCTCAACACTTAACGAATATTCGAGGCTCGTTACATATATAAATATGTAATGCCCGGAATATAAATACGATGACTCGAAAAATTAAATACATTTAAACCAACATTATATATATATTTATTTTACACACACAATAAACATATAATCAAACAATTTATTCCATTTAGACAATTAAATAATAATAATAATAATAATAATAATAGTAATAATAATACTAATAATAATAATAATAATAATAATAATAATAATAATAATAATAATAATAATAATAATAATTCCACAATTATCCGAAAATCCAAACAAACGAACGGGCTAATTCCGAATTACGCGATTTAACCGAAATCGCCAAACGACGAACGCTTAAAAAATATAATGATTGAGTACTTAAACCAATAATTTAAGTACCTCACAACCAATATAACAAATATAATCTCAAAAATAGAATTCGATAAATAGAATAATCCGAGAAATCCTATAAATCGAACGGGGCGCTAAAGTCTATCCTCCTTAAAAGATTTCCGTCCTCGGAAATACTAAAGAACACGCATCCAACGGAAAGACGAAAGACTCAAACGGAAATCCCCAATCATGAGGTCTGAGTATCCTACCTGAAACTCGACCCCGCTCTCCTGAGTCTTATCGCCCTAATCTCAGAAAGTGTACACTCACATACAGGACTCCATCCGACTCGCCCTTTGCTCATATGTTTACCTTCTTGCGTGATCAATCCTGCCCGAGCTCAGGCGTACATCCTCTTGCAAGGGACTAGTCCGGCTTGGCCTATACCCATGAGTATCAACAATTTGCTTTGTACCTAACAAAACACAAGACCCCAACAGGTCGTTTGGTGCATTGCTAGTGTGCTCCGACTGCCTCACAATCAAGGTGGACACGTGACGTCAAGCTTCAGCCTCGTGCTCGAGGCACACTGATAACTTGCTCACGATTTCATCATGGGTCGTGTGTCTCTATCAGAGACATCGACATGGTAACACACATATAGAAAACACAATCCCATTATGCTCATACTCTCAAGACATCGACTCCACGAGTCGAAAGTAACCCTTATGAACAACATACGGCTCCGTCCAATAGCAATACGAGCTTCCCAATTTGCCGACTCGAGAAACTCTCGAGTAAGGCATAGGGACTCTTCGACCACACTCCTTAATCGAAAAGCATTGATTAAGGATTCATACACAATTTAGTGGAACTTGGATCTCTCGGTTTAAGGCCCGAAATAAAGGGTTCAAAATGTCTAGACAAATAGTCCAGCTTGAAACGGGTCGAATAGTTCAGGAAAGAAATCGATAGTTCAGGTTAGTGCACTGTCACCCAAGAGGCGGCACGCTCGCTGGCGGTGCATAAGAGGGGTGCTGGGACGCGCGCGTACACACCTACTGGGGAGTTCGTGCATTCGACGATGGCGGCTGTAACTCGCGTGCGAGTCGACGGTCGGCTGCGCGCTAGCCTTACGTCTCTCAGCACAGTCGTGCGTGTTCGGCCACCACTTCGCATGGGTACACCCAGCTAGGGTCGGGGTTTGGTTCAGGTTTCCACAAGAAATTACAATTCAAGGCTACCAAAAGGGAATGGTTTTACCAAATTTTGAAAATTTTGGGGTCAACAAAACAATATATATTCCGACATAATGATAATGTGATGAGTGGTACTAGTATCGGTTATAGATGTCGATTAATTTAATTGTCAGTAATTAAATTAATTGATGGACATTATATCTTAAACACGGGGAGATAAATCGAGTAATTATTATTGGAGCTCGAATACAATTTGGGAATTAAATTGGGAGTTTATTAAATAATACTACTTTAGTGGAGTGCACTTATTATTCCTATTTGGGTTTGGTAGGCTTGGCCTCTATTCTAATCCAAATAGAAGAAGCCCAATTTAATACCTCCTTAGGGTCCCTGTCGTAGCCTATAAATACATCACATCTCTTGGGATTAGGAGATTAGATCTAGACAGATGAGGGACACGCACGGTTGAGATACACGGCTCTCACGCCGCCCCTCTCTCTCTGTTCTCTCTCTTGCGTTCTCTTCTTCTTCTCCAAGTAATCCCAGTAGAGATATCTTCGATCTATCGCCCACCAAGATGATCGGATGAGATGTTGGGTCATACAACAGAAGATCTGAGGTTGTCGAGCGATCTATATATATTTATTCAACCCCGTAATATATATATATATATATTCAACCCCGTAATTTATCTGTAATTCGCGGGGTTGTCCGTTCTTCACGAAAAGACAGAATTGTGCAAATCGGATGTATTGGGAGTGACCGGCGACCTCCAGCGACCATCCCACGATGATCAGCGTGATTCCGGCGACCAGCCACCGCCGGAAGCCGCTGTGACAGCGACCCACGCGCCATCACGTGCCATCACGCGCCACCGCAGTAAGCGAGACGATTTTCACGCGCAGCCCAAGAGCTTGATCCAGTCCGCCATCTGGTTCAGCAATACATCGCGGCCCAAGGGAGTGGTCTAGTCCATCAGACGCACAGCCTGCGTGGAGAAGCCCATCATGGAAGACGGCCCGTGGCTCGCGAGGCCCAAACGCGCAAGCCCAACTTGTGAGGCAGCCCAGCGGGAGATCGATCCAGCGCGCGGGACTCGCCTGCGAAGGGCCTGATGGCTCGCGTGTCCTCAGCCCTTCATTGGCCTAATCTCCGCGGCCCATATACACGCTGCGCTGCCCAACTCGTCAGGAAGAAGCCCAGGACGTCCTGTGCGCGCTAGACCGACTCAGCAAGAGGAAAACCGGCCCAGCATGCTCAGAACTAGTTCAGGCGTGTCCAGCCAGGTTCGAGAGTGGTCCAGCATTTCCAGGGAATGTCGGTGAGCTCACAATGATTCCGGGAACGATCCAATGAGTCGAAAAAAAAATAAAAAACGGTACACTTTGAAACATCGCTTCTACTTCTGTTGCGCTTAGGGTTTAGTTCGTAGATAATCAGTGACTTGTACATTATCAAGATCCTCACAGATCCCAACACTTGTTTACAGGAGATTTTGACCGAGGGGCTCGATGAACCCAAACAATTCTTTCTCCTTCTCATATGCCAACTCTTCAAATTATGGGCCGAGCTACGGTTCCTTGGACTATGGCTAAGCATATTCATATCCTTACGACAAGCAGTGGGATTCTATACCGATTGAGAAATCATGTGAGTCCTGTGAGGAATCCCAAAAGTACAATGCAAATCTTGATCGGATTTTCGTTCTTCTAATATACCAAGCAACCCGTAGGAAAAATCTTGAGGCCGGACTCGAGAACCTAGTGGGGCGCATTCAAGCAATAGAGGATGAAGTTTTCAATTCCTCTCCCGAGCCCACCGCGCGAAGTGTATCTATGTTTAAGAATGAGCACCGGGAGGACACTTTAACATATGATGAAAACTCGATCTTTTTCTTGCTCGCATGTCTGCCCAAAAAACTTGAAAGGAGGAGATGGAGGCTAACCGCCTTCCTCGAGATCGACCCGAGGTCGGGAGTTGTCCCGTACTCGCTAAAAAAAATATAATTTGCTACAACAAATTTGGCGTTGTTTCCAGGGAAGGCAAGTAGGATATTTAGTTTTGGTGTTGATTTTATTTTCTTTTGTTTCTATTTTTTTTTTTTTCGTGATTGTGTTCTTTCTTTGCGTATTTTGCTTTTCTCTTTGTTTTTGTTTTTGTCTTGGTTTTCGTGGCTTCGTGTGGTTGTTTTTGTTCTTGTTGTTGGTGTATATACTAAAAGCTTGGCTTTAGATGTATTCAAACTAAACCAGTTTGAATGAGAATCATGTTTAATTAAAGAGTCTATGTTATGTTGTTTTGCACTCAAATAGAATGGGTCGTCATTGGGTGAACAGAAGATCATTCTATCAGTTACTTGCGAAACAAGAATCGTTGGTTCACAACCTAGATGGAAATGAACACCCCATTTGAACGGTTGTAGTGTTAACCGTATAGTTGGTCTTGACTGATTGGTTACACTAGTACACTTTGTGTATTGAACGGATCTCAGAGAGGAGAAGTTCGTTTTATACTGATCATCGTAAATGAACTAGGCCTCGGTTAATTATTGCGTACTCTTAACCCGTAAGATACAAACAATCATGTGCTTGCAATTAATATTACTTTGATTCACTTGGGTGAGGTTCAGTTTACTGGATCAATATACTTAATGTTTTGGGTAATATTATTGTATGTACGATGTGCTGTTAGAATATTTACGGCCACCGTGTGCGTTAGTTTGAGGATGTCCCCGAGATGAGCTCATGGGATTATTATGTTAAATCTGGCCAGTGTAATTTATTCCGACATAACGATAATGTTATGAGTGGTATTAGTATCGGTTATAGATGTCGATTAATTTAATTTTCAGTAATTAAATTAATTGATAGACATTATATCTTAAACACGGGGAGATAAATCGAGTAATTATTATTGGAGCTCGAATATAATTCGGGAATTAAGTTGGGAGTTTATTCAATAATACTACTTTGGTGGAGTGTACTTATTATTCCTATTTGGGTTTGGTAAGCTTGGCCTCTAGTCTAATCCAAATACGAGAAGCCCAATTTAATACCTCCTTAGGGTCACTGTTGTAGCCTATAAATACATCACATCTCTTGGGATTAGGAGATTAGATCTGGACAGATGAGGGACACGCACGATTGAGATACACGGCTCTCACTCCGCCTCTCTCTCTGTTCTCTCTCTCTTGTGTTCTCTTCTTCTTCTCCAAGTAATCCCAGTAGAGATATCTTTGATCTATCGCACCAAGATAATCGGATGAGCTGACGGGTCATACGATCTGACGTTGTCGAGCGATCTATATATATATATTCAACCTCGTAATATATATATATATATATATATATTCAACCCCGTAATTTATATGTAATTCGCGGGGTTGTCCGTTCTTCACGAAAAGACAGAATTGTGCAAATCGGATGAATTGGGAGTGACCAGTGACCTCCAGCGGCCATCCCACGACGATCGACATGATTCCGGCGATCAGCCGCCGCCGCAAGCCGCTGTGACGGCGGCCCACGCGCCATCACGTGCCATCACGCGCCACCGCAGCAAGCCAGGCGATTTCCACGCGCAGCCCAGGAGCTTGATCCAGTCCACCATTAGGTTCAGCAATCTATCGTGGCCCAAGGGAGTGGTCCAGTCCATCAGACACACAGCCCGCGTGGAGAAGCCCATCATGGAAGACGGCCCGTAGCTCGCGAGGCCCAAACGCGCAAGCCCAACTAGTGAGGTAGCCCAGCGGGAGATCGATCCAGCGCGCGGGCCGCGCCCGCTCTCCTCACATGCAGTAGCCCGCTCAGCCCGGTGATGACCTGCGTGTCCTTCAGCCCTCCAGCGGCCCATATCTACGTTGCGCGGCTCAAGTCGTCAGGAAGAAGCCCAGGACGTCCAGTGAACGCTAGACCGGCCCAGCATGCTCAGAATCAGTTCAGGCATGTCCAACCAGGTTCGAGAGTGGTCCAGCATTTTCGGGGAATGTTGGTGAGCTCACGGTGAGTCTGGGAATGATATAGTGAGTCGAAAAAAAATTAAAAACGGTACGCTATAAACCCTCGTTTCTAGTTCTGCTGCGCTTAGGGTTTAGTTCGTAGATAATCCGTGACTTGTACATTATCGAGATCCTCACAGATCCCAACACTTGTGTACATGGGATTTTGACCGATGGGCTCGATGAACCCAAACAATTCTTTCTTCTTCTCATATGCTCTCTCTTCGAATTATGGGCCGAGCTACGGTTCCTTGGACTATGGCCAAGCATATTCATATCCTTATGAGCAGTATTGGGATTCTATACAGATTTAGAAATCATATGAGTCCTGTGAGGAATCGCCAGAGTACAATGCAAAGCTTGATCAGATTCTTGTTCTTCTATTATCCCAAGCAACCTGTAGGAAAAATCTTGAGGCTGGAATCGAGAACCTAGTGGAGCGCATTCAAGCAATAGAGGATCATGTTTTCAATTCCTCTCCCGAGCCCACCGCGCGAAGTGTATCTACGTATAAGAACGAGCACCGAGAGGACACTTTAACATATGATTAAAAACTCGATCTTATTCTTGCTCGCATGTTTGCCCAAGAAACTCGAAAGAAGGAGATGGAGACTAGATGTACATGGTTTAGTGCCCAAGTGGAGAACCTAGCCAAACGAATTAAATCCATTGAGACCCAAGTCATTGATACAAAGTCAATGTATATGGGAGGGCTTGATGATGAGGAAGATGTGATCCCACATGTCGCATGTGATGCCCCAGTGGAGGAGATTAGTGAGTTGAATCGAGAAGTCCTTGAGTTTAAATTCTCTCAAGTTTCTCCGTCCACTATAGAGTTGAAGTGTTCACCTTTCGAGCCACTACCTTGTGCTACTAATAGAGTCATATTTAGCTCGACTTGCTCCACGGACGCTTTCATATTTCCCGAGGTCGACTATAGAAATTTGGTGAAAATATCTCTATCAGTTATTGGCGATTGTCCGTATCCACACTCGCTTCTTCAAGAACACAGCCACCCCCACCCGGATCCACCGTGCCCTCCTTCACGCCACACTTCCCATGTTGCCACTTCTAGATAATACGAAGGCGTGGCATGATCGTCACTTCTTTTTGGACCCCGAATGATTTCAACATGGGTTTAGTCAAGCTAACGACGTTAAACAAGCGCTTCTTGGGAGGCAACCCAAGCTCTATTTATTGCTTTTCTAGGTACTTTATTTTATGCTTTTTAGATTTTATTTTTGAATAAATTATGGTTTTGGTGTTCTGGGTCTTTGTTGGATGGCACGAGCTCACGTTTTATAGCGGGCGATTGGGTTCCACATGGTATATTTTAAAGTTCATGGTTGTGCGTGGGCGAGCAACTTCCACATGGCTGATTACTCTCGACGCCGCACCTTACATCCCGATAAATTCCGAGTTTGCATGAAGTAAATTCCGAGCAACTTGCACATGGTTCTTGTAGTGAATGTCAAAAGTAAATATACACCACACAACCTCACACGGAGATATATATCGACAGTTGTAAAAAAAAATTATTTCATCAACTTCAGTCGAACCACCCGCAGCATCACTTGAATGGTCAATAGTTGCAGTGACACGATCATTACCCTTGTTGATGTACTAGAAAAGATATTTGATCGATCTAAACTGGTTGCACCATTCAACATTAATGTGAGCTTCATACCTCTTTTGTAAAAGAGGACTGTGGGGGACGACATATCCTGTTGTCTAATAGAACACCATTTTTATCGATAGAGATATCGTTGCATCTTCTTTTATACATTGGAAACCCATCATCATCCACTGTGGTTCTACCAGCACATCCCTTGGGAAAAAGCTTTGAACATTTTTCATTCTTCATGCAAACTTTATCGATACCGCCAGAAGCGCATGGACCATAATCATGTGATTTGATACCAATTCGTACAGCTTAGGATATAGTAGTTTATCGGGTATCTCAGCAGAAATAATATGATCAACATCATCTGGTGTTGGTATCTTGTTATCGCGGTGAAGAAATACATGAATGTGTCCATGTGGTAAACCATGTTTATGAAACTCCACAGTATAAACAACTTTAACATAAGTTGAGAGTTGTTAAACATTATATATTATGCATGGTGATACAAAAAATAACTACAGCTACAACAACAACAACAACAACAACAACAACAACAACAATAATAATAATAATAATTCAGATCTTGGAGATTAATGAACAAACAAAATTACCAATAGAATTACCTACTCGAGTTTTGCCAAAAATTTTGTTGTCTTTAATGTCCTTAATTAGTGGATCAAGCTTAATCTTGAACACCCGACAAACAATGTTCGGCCTATCTTCAGGCCTCAAACCTCGGACGGTGAGAAATCTTGTAATTTTTGGCCACTTAGGATTGCAAGTCATTGTAATAAATTAATCGGGATAACCAAACCACTTGCAAAGTGCCATAGCATCATGATAGTTCTGGCTCATACACCTGTCAGCTCCCGTAAAAGATTTCGGCATAAATATTCTCTGACCAACAGTAGATGAATCTGTTTCACCTCTTGAGATAGCATCTTGTAGTTTGTTAAACTTTTCAGATCTCAGAGAAGGTTGATTAAAACGAATGTAATTAAGCCTGGAAGATTCAACCATAGTGTATCCATTCACCAAGAATTGTTGAAATAAACGCCGACCATAAAGAAGTGAGTTCCACTCATTATCTCGTTTTTGTATACGAAATGCAAATAACTCCCGCTGAGTTAGTTTGTCTCTTTTCTTTGCATTGATGATGGAAGCTTCACTATGACTAATCCTAGCTCTGAATCCATCTTCTCCATATGGAAATAACAATGGATATTGTAAAGGAAGATATGACGGATGCAACTCATCTATTCTTTTTAATTTTCCAGAATGTGCTCAATAATGATATCTCGACGCTGAAAGGAATCGTCAAAATCACCATTGCTACTTCATGGACTGTGGGGAGATTATAAACTCTACCATCAGTTTCTCTTCCACCAATAAGCCTGAGTTTAAGATTGTTGGAACAGCCGGATTGAAAACGATCCCTGACAAATCTAAAGGACTTGACCAAGGGGTTGTGTTGATCAAGCATCCTCATTATACCGTTGATTACTTCAGTGTCTAGATTGCATTGGTTTCTTCTAGATTGAGAACTGACAATTGATAAAATAAAATTATAAAAATTTTATGTGAGAAATAGTACAATGCATAATTTATTGTGTATTTGAATATAATGAAGTATGTACCTTATAGCATTCATTTTGTTGTCCACCTCATTTTCAGTGTCATATATATACAACTAAGAAAACTTGGGTGCAGCTTTAGATACTGGCAGTAAACTCCCTATTTTATGGTAGTTAGCCCCCTTTAGCTTGAAAACATAAGGTGCATTGCCATTGTTATTGGATTCATCAACTTGTCCTCCAATTGATGTGAAGCTGAAGATGCTATTGTACGCTCGAATATTATCAAGGAACTTATGGCTCCACTGATCTTGACATGTGAGTAGATTTCTCAGTGGTGGAGGTGGTGGATGAAGCAATGGTAATTGCACTTTTCCTTTTTCACAACAAAGAGAAAACAATGGATTTTTCGGTTTTTCACTTTTCTTAGCACGTTCTTCATGCCACAAAATTGCATGACAAAATGAGCATTTAAAGTTAGATCTCCAATATCTTAATATCCTGAATGAAATAACAAAAAATATTTTTTTAATAAACATTGTATATGTATAATGCAATAGATTTAGAAAAATAATGAAATATAATTACTCAAGTATTTTTTTAATAAACATTGTATATGTATAATGCAATAGATTTAGAAAAATAATGAAATATAATTACTCAAGTCTACATTAGAAGGTTAAACTTCTCAAACATAACCTATAAGACAACTTCAATTAAAAAAAAAAAACTATTAATGAAAAATTATTACCGTGAACTGAGTCCAAAGATGATTCAGTAATGCTATCATCGTCACCGAGGTTTAGTGTCCGAGCAACAAAAGACAAAATAGTTTTCTGTAGCCTTTGTCGTTTGTTCGTTGGCATAGAATGTAATACACTATTATCACCTAATCAAAATAGTAGCGGTCAACTAATGTTGTGATTAATGTATAAATTACGAACTTAATAGAATAATATTGTATGGTTATATCTCATTACAAACATTAGTATAATGAGTAAAATATACCACATGAGCTAATTCCCGATGCACGGGTTTGTTGATCTCTGGAACACTGGACACCTACAATGATTCTAAAATTGGTATGACTTATATTAAATGATAAACTTGATATAATACAACTGATATATTTATGCTATATTAACTACACTATGTATAATTTTCACTTATCAACTGAAAATATATTAACGCTAGTACATAAAATTTTTGCAGTTCAATGTTCTAAAGATAATGAAACTTACAATGACTACGATTAGTAATATCTGAAAGTGGGTGTTGAGTTTCTTGAAGGGGTGTCTTGTCTGCAATGAATAATTAAAAAATTAGGTAGACAATTCACATTAAGTAATGTTGGAGTTATTAATAAAAATATATCACATTGGACAAGAGCATATATAATGTAAATTATTTAAAATACATAAATGCATTTTTGTTAATACATAGAGATGTACCTCGTCTAGAATCCAAATAGCGTTTCCTCATCTTTCTTGCATGACTCGACGGATTTTCTAATGTTGAATCTTCTTCAACTATAAATCAAAATTTAGAAAATATACCAACTAAGCTACAATAAAAGGAAAACTTTTATAATATATGTATTCACATACAAAATGAATCTACAATATTTAAAAACTCACATGACAAAATTGGAATATGATCGCTTGGAGAATGAGGAATTCCACGTTTTTCGTTCAGCTTCTCCATTCTAATATGTCTGTTGGTCTTTGTGCTTTCCATATCATTATTTAAGCAACTACATAAACGATTGCAGCATAAGATGAACGATTACTTTGGACCATAAAAATAATGCTACAGTAAGATATTGAATTATAATATGTCTGTTGGTCCTTGTGCTTCCATACTCATTATTTAAGCAACAACATAAACGACAACTACATGAAAGATTGAAGCATAAGATGAAACCTCTTAAAGGTAGAAACAAGAGTCTAAACATGTATCACCACATGTAGATCATTTGAGCTACCAAACATCGTGACTGAAAAACCAAAAAAAAAAAAGTCAAATAAAATTAAGCAACTAAAATTTTTGTGGAATAAATTTAAATCTACCAATATCCATTAAAATTAAAAAATAAAGAAAATAACATGAAACCTTCATCCCTTACTACCTATTGTTAGTCGATCTCCAGAACATGAATTTGAATTGAATTCACCTAGATAAAGTATTAGGTGCATAGATTTATCCCACCATCAAAAGCTTTGTCAAAGACGCTGGGCAATGTGGCGGGTTGCGAGCGGTAGACGATGGAGGGAAACGAAAGAAGGGGGCAATGGGATGAATTTGCAGATACTCTTTAGGCGATTAGGTCGAATTGATGTTAGCCGACAAAGCGCGACGGGTTGCAAGAAGTGTTCTGTTGGAGTCTAATCTCAATTAAGACAGAGAAATTTGAAACGTGCGTCTGGGCAAAGAGTTAAAATTAGGGTTTTCTTTTTTGTTTTTGAGATTAAGTTTATGGTTTAGGATAAAGTAGTATAATTTTTTCATCTGATAGCATGCATAGGGTGAAAAAAAAAACAAAAGGAAAAAAAAAA
>BKCP01004002.1:227362-271974 GCA_008636005.1 Striga asiatica
AAAAAAGATGATTATTGGGATGCAATATTGATAATATCGCTAATCTTTAATATTGACAAATTCATATTAGTATAATATAGGATAAGATAATAATATTTCATGGAAATGAAAATCATAGAGTTAATACAAAAGATAGTTGGTAATTAATCATCCCATAAAACGAAAAACGAAAACAAACATCGCCAGAGTAATTGTCTACTGCATCGAGTGCATAATCTAAGACTAATAATGCAACAACTTAATTAAAAGAACTAAACGTCTATCTTCTCAACTTTGACTTTTGCATTCTTTCTAGTGCATGACTGTTGCGAATGAAAATCTTCATCAATAAAAGCTTCCAGATTATTGTCAACAACGACACGCTTATTTGAAGAGGGGGCCAACTCATCACCGACCGATGAAACAATGCTCTACACGGATAAGAGAAAAACGAAAGACTAATTTTATGCTTACAAAGTTTATCTAATACGACTAGGGCTGGAAAATTCATTTAACTTTAATGTCCCCGAAAATTTGTACTAACCGTATCAAGTTCAATGAATGGTTCAATGACAGACAATTCCACGGGAGTTTTGTCCTAGTAGTAGTCTATAAAAAAGAATTAGCAATTTGAACATTATATAAATTTGTTAAAAAAAAGTAGTGTAAAACTAATATATGGTTAATAATAATAATAATAATAATAATAATAATAATAATAATAATAATAATAATAATAATAATAATATACCATGTCATCACAAACTGCATTGCACCATTTAGAAATGATTGTTGCATCTTGGGTGAGTTTTTCTACTGTATGTGCTGGTTTAGATTGAACCTCTTTATGTCCAATTTGAATAAATAGCTTTTCTTGACTAATTGTTCAAGCTCATCAGGAAATGAGTCACCATCACCAACCTAAATTAATTAAGACAAAATATGATTCACTATGAACAAATATAAAATTTGGTTACCATATCTAGTGAATGTTTTAGGTCTGCAGCTCGTTTCCCTATAATGGGAAAGACTTGAGGGTCAAAAAGAATAAAGGAGGCACTTTCAGTATTGTCTTCCACAAGGACGTGCACACGATATCTATTCAGTCGTGAAGATAAAAATAGTTAGTATATTGTTATTGATAAAAAATATAGTATGTTATTAAAAACTAAACAAACTACAAATTTCAATTGATATATTATTTTGCCTCCTCACCGAGTCCGAAAGACATTAGGACGACAATTACAATTATTGCACCAAAATTCTTCTCATTTTTCCTTAACTTTACGGTAGCATTTATTGCAAGCATGATAATACCAATTTTGATTGGTTTGTATATGAACTACCTTGCAATGTAGAATACAGAAGCATTCCTGCATTACAAATTTTATTGAATATATTGAATCAAATTATGTTTGTATATCATTCCAAATTTTGTTCAAAAACACAATAAATAAACTTTATTAAAAAATGACCTCATTTACTGATTCCAAATCAATTATATTTTTGAATTCCAATTCAGATGGGAAGTTATCAATAGTTGATCCTTGGGATGCTTCTTCTCTTGAAGAATAAGAAACCGAACCACGAAGTGAATTGTTCTTTAAACTATATAAAAGTAAAATATCCAAATTTAATTGTGGAATTATAAAAGTCAGCAGCATGATGCAGGAAATATGTAGGTTTTACAAAAGTCATCTTATTGTATAAAATAGAGAAAAAAACACAAATTGACAAAGTGACAGAAAATACTTATCATAAATTACCTATTCATGTAAGAAGCAATGTTACCAACATCTTCATTAATCATCAACTTACTTGCAAACAGAGAATTTTGCAAGTTCACATGCGCTGTATTTAAACCAACCAAAATTTAATTTAAACTTATTTTTTTAAAAAATAAATTCTAGGATAAATCATAAGTTTGTGTTATTACCTCCCCATCTCTTCACCATGGCATATTGAAGTATAATAACTACTGGAACATCATTGTTGGATTTCTAGAATTCAGTCATTTGCATGGCAAATTTGTTCCACAATGTACAATGCATGGTATCACCGCTAATAAAACATAAGATAAAACACACAGAATAAATATATTTGTTCGTCTTTGCGCTTAACATACTCATTATTTAAGCAGCTACACAAACAATGAAATGATTATTTTGAACCATTAAATAATGCTACAGGAAGATTTCCTACTGAACATAAAGATCAGTTAATGTTTTGAAACATATGATGACTTTTTAGCACTTTCTAAAATTTCAATAGAATACTTCGATAGAATACTTCAAAACATTTCAAAACATTAAGTAATGCACATGGAATTTAATAGATAATGAAAATAAAAAATTAAGAAAGGAAAAAGTTGAATGCAGATCTCATGCCTCAAGTTTCAAAATCCTAAATGAATACACATGGAATTTAATAGATAATGAAAATAAAAAATTAAAAAAGGAAAAAGTCGAATGCAGATCTCATACCTCAAGTTTCGGAGATGTATCTTAATTCTCGTCAATTGATGACCATCCCGATCCATTTTGACAAGTTCATCAACATCATAGACTTCGGCAATCACATCTACATGACAATAAGAATAATGAAATACGAATAAAATTAGTTAGTTTGTTGGCCTCCGAATATGTAACCAGATATTACATGACAATAATATTCATATTAGTATAATAATACAAATTTCGAATATGAAGTTTAATTTACATAGCAAATAAATGCAATTGTACTCAAAGTTATTCCGAAGATCGTCAAAGCTAACGAAATTAAACATGTATCGAGGATTGTTAATATTCTCTGACAGCAGCTTCACTGACGTCAAATTATGAAACTTCAACAAACACTTATGTGGGGGTAGCACTATAGTCATCTGTGTTGTCCAAAATTTCAAAATTTCTCATTACATAAAAATTTCCTACAAGAATCATGTAGCGCCCCGTTCGTTTATGGAATATTTGGGATTTTTAATTAATATTATTGTCATTATTATTATTATTATTATTATTGTTATTATTATTATTTTATTTAAATGCCTAATTGTCTATTAAATGCTTAATGTGTATTATTATTATATAATTAATGTGTGTATTTTTATATATAAATATTATACGAATTTTATTTTAACTGTCGTGCGATCAACCTAGTTAGTTTTATTGTTGTAATAAATCGAGCCTTATTATTTTCAGCCCAAAAGAGCTAAATATTCCGGCCATGGGCCCGGGCAATTTGGTTTTAATTCTCGGATCATTATTGCTAGTATTATTTGGGCCCAATTTGACTGTTCGAATTTAATATTTCGACCCGAACCTTTCGTTTGACGATGGCCCATCTCGAATTAATCTCCAGACTCAAATTTGTGAATTTAATTTTGGCCTATTAGCTAATGTTTTTTGGCCCAAGTTGAGAAAAAGTCTCGGCCCAATGTCAATGAATTTGTCGGCCCAAAAGCTTAGTTTTTTTTTCCTCNAAAAAATAAATAAATAAAAAGGGAGAAGCCCTAGTCTTTTTTTAAAATCGATCGTCCTCTCCTCAGCACACAACACGCAGCTTTCTTCTTCTCCTATATCTCTCCCGATCTCACGCAGAGAAGCGAACAATTTCATCTCTCCCTCTCATCTTTTTCGATCGCCGCCATCGCCATCCTCTAGCAACGTCGTGAGCCCGTCCTTGTCGTGAACCAGTTCCGTCGCCATCACCATCACTGCGAGCAGGCCCGCCTTCCCGATTGTCGTCGATCTCTTCCACGCGCAGATGACCCGTGCTGCTGACTTCTGTCCGATCTGAGAGGGGACCTTTGTCGCGGGTTGAAGCCAACTCCCCGACGACCTTGAGTAGCAGCGCCCGGCGAGTTCGAGCGCACGTCCGACTTTCGGCAATCTCAACTCTGTCCGCAACTGAGATGGAAGCCGGCGACCTGAAGCGACTCCTTCTCCTCCTCGCACGAGCAAATCCGACGAGCCCTCCCTCTTCGCGTGCTTCCGATGTCCCCTGCCACCCGCGAAGGCCGTCCACCGCTGCTCCGCCCCGTCCCGCGTCTCAGGCCGCCATGAACCAGCAGGAGTCCCCCGTCGTCCCTTTCTCTGGCGGCAAATGACGACCTGCAACCCTAGCGGCGAGCAGCGGGTCCTGCCCTCTTCGACCACCCCGTGGCTTCTCTTCCGGGCAGCAGCAGCCCTGTCGTCTGGCGGTGGGCAGCCGACGACTCACAAACAGCCGTACCGAAGCTTTGTACGCACGAGACGAGCATCCGCCGTCGAGCCCGAGTACCATTCAGCTTCTCTTTCGATCGTTTTTCGAGTTTTCCCGAGAACGGTATCTAGTAAAATTCCGTCTCGTTTAAATCGTTTATGTGATTTATGTATTAAGTTTCATTTAAGAGATGCGATTATATTTGCGATAATGTGTTGATATGGTATATGTGAAAATCGTGATTTGTTGTGTGTTCGTATTATTCGAGATCTCTTCAATTATGAGAAATTGAATGAGACCTCGAAACTCGTGTAAGTCGGTGGATATTGGAACAACGTCGAGTCCTTGGCCTTATGGGAAGGCCTCGGAATGGCTGAATTAGTATTTGAATTATTAAAAATCGCACACTGCTCGGAATGACTTGAAATTTTTAGGGATATGTTATCTGTTCATTGCCAGCCTTGCGTAAAAATATCGTAATTTTTAGAGGCCTGTAGCTATTTTTAAAAATTAAAGTGAATTCTGATCAGAATATTGTTTAATGCTTAGTAAATTGGTTTGTGACTCAAATGAGCTGAAATTTTAGTATGTTGTGCTACTGTTGTGTTTGTGTGGTGTGTTAAGTTTTTAGAATTTTTGGGTTGAATTTGATATGGATAATGATTTGTTTTCTATTTCTTCTGAAAGTTGTATCAATTATTAAAAATCGGTTCTTCATTGAAAAATTCTGAAACTTGACTGCGATGCTTATTTTATTTTTATATTCATGCTGTTAAAAGATGGAAATTTTTGGAGTCCAATTTAATTCGGTTTTGATTTAAATTCGATAACTGCTGAATCTTGTCAGAATTTTTAAATGTAGCACAGATAATGTCCAGGGCTGAGATTTTTACATGTTGTCCATATTCTGTTGTAGCTTGTGAGTTTAAATTTTCAAGTCCTGATTCATTCATTAGGTTCAGATATAAATTCATGTGCGTTTTTGCTGAATTCTTGTAGGAATTTTATAAATTTATGTGCTTTGAGTTTGAAGCTGAAATTTTGTGGTTTTACTAATTTTTGGGAGATGTAATTTTGGGCAAAATTTCAAAGCTTAGGTCGTAGGGTAGCCTGACCATCTATTTTCATGTGATTAATGATTACTATTTTCAAAACATGATTTTGAAATGAAAAGTTGGGAATCGACTTGCTTTTCGTTTTGATGTGAGTTTGACTTGGTCAATCCTTAGATGGATTTATGTGAACTCCCTTATGTGGTTTGGTCGGGTTTAGTGCCGAGTCTTAATGTTACAACATCCACAGAACTTCACGAACTACTTAGTCGAAACAAGTTCGACTAGGTCTGTTTTGTTTTTTCCTTTTTAAGTCAAGATATTAATTGTAGGACCTTGACTTAATGTAGGTGTTTGAGGAGTCAAGCCTCGACCCACGTCTTTTCTGATAATTGCTATCGTCCATCCGAATTTCCAGGTGGGTTGTTATTCTAAAATTATCTGTGCAATGTGTGTTAAATATGTTATTGTTTGGCGTGATCTATGTATGAATGTGAATATGTAGCCTATCGATGTGAGCTATTATGATAGCCATCGATACGGTTGTCCCCGTCGATGTAATACGGTTGCCTTATGAGGCAAGTCTCCTTAAGACCTATTATGAAAGGCCGTGTCCTTGCGTGGCACGTACTCTCGCCGTTAGGGTAATGAATCCCCTTTTCGCGACTATTATGAAAGATGTGCACAGGAGTATTTATGTTTATGTTGGAGATGTGACATATGTGATATTACTTATGTTCATGCTGCGACCATGCCTATTTAACATATTACTATATGTGCATTGCATAGTGTGAGTACGATATTTAACTTTACTCACTCCCACCTGCTCGTAACTGATGCAGGTTAAGCAGTGGCGCGTGACGAGACAAGACGGATGATGGTCATTGCTTATTATGCTTATTAAATTGCTTCCGCTTATTTATGAACTATGTTGGTATTGAACTTGTTTGGATTGGATTTTGAACTTGTTCATTTTGGAAAACTTTCGGATTTGGTTTACGATGAAAAACCCTACTTGATATATGATTGAGTATGATCTGATGTTAAATTTATCGATTTGTGCTTAATGAAAACCGTTGAAAAATCGGGTAATGAATCCCTGTAGTTAAGTTATGATTTGAACTGTATTTATGAAAGGAATGAGTAACGTCAAACTTTATGATTCGAAAAATAAGTTTCGAAAATTTTTACCTTGATTTTTGGAAAAGCCATGGATTTTCTTTAAAAATCGATTGGAGCGTTACAGTTTGGTATCAGAGCCAGTCTGCGTTTCTGTAGACTGGTTTATATATGGTTAAGTGTTTAGATTTTGAATTATGACCACTCGTCTTCGTCACGCCGCGCTGCTTAAGGTATGTGTTTAAATAAGTATCAATGAAAATACTTATGTTATGAAATGTGATTTTGTATTCCCGCTCAAGTAGTTATAAGACTGCTTATGATATGACATGTTGAAATTGGGGCTTAGGATCTATCCACCTTTAATGAGATTGAACTCTAGTGTTTGATGTTGAACTCTAGTGATGTAGAGTTAAGTTCGGACTCTAGAGGTTCCTCGTTATGAGTTTCAGTATGTTGTTATCGAGATAAGTTATGCCCATAGCAGTTTCCCTTGCTATATAATTATATTCAATGTCTTCAAGTGAGGACCCGGTCAATGAGAACCGAGAATGTATTTGCTCTCTTCGGACCTTTGCCAGGTTTCGAAAATTATGAGATGAGTCGATGTTTTATAGGTTGTCAGTATCATGGAGGTTCATGGCCTCTGTTCAACCTCTGGTGTGTTATGTGTTTGGTATCTCTTCTGTCTTAGTAAGGGTGAGTTCATGCTAGCTCGAAGCATGGTTAGTCGGATAAGAGATAAGGATTATGTGATTTATTGATTCCCCTTTATGTGATATGATGAGATGAGTGTATTAGGTTGAGAGTCTCGTTTATATCATGATAGGTTTGGTCAGGTTCATATGATGTATATGTGATCTTCGATGATTGAGGTTGAATTTATGTATTAATGTGAATTGTTATATATATTATCAAACCAAAAGATGTAATAATTCAAGTGAAGGGCATAAGACTTTATTTTTCTATCTTGTTTAATAAGACCGAGTTGGACCTCGGACAACGTGTAATTTACGTGATTTCGATGCTATGTTGTTGTGTGATCATTTTCAGTTGATGAAGGCATGAAAACTCAATTTTTCGAGCTTCAGTTAGGCTCTGTTTTGTCGAACAACATCATGTTTCTTGGACAAGTGTTCTTCATGTGATTTGTAGTGCTCTAAGCGAAGTTTCTGTGAGTTTTGGAATTTTATGATTTGGAGTTAAAATGAATTTGTTATGATTTTTCAAAGTTCGTCGAGCATGCTGTTTTGATAAACTCGGACAGAAGGATTTGATTTTAGTTCATGGCTATTTATGATGATCTTAACATACCTGAATGGAAATGTGTTCTTCATGACAAATGTAGTATATGATGTAAATTGCCCGTAGGAATTGGAATTATGCAGTTTGGAGTTTTGGTTG
This sequence comes from Striga asiatica, assembly GCA_008636005.1. Taxonomy (NCBI): domain Eukaryota; kingdom Viridiplantae; phylum Streptophyta; class Magnoliopsida; order Lamiales; family Orobanchaceae; genus Striga; species Striga asiatica. The sequence goes on from BKCP01004002.1 coordinate 235,117, forward strand.
ATTTTATATGATTTTTCTAAGTTGGATTTGTGCCCAGGATTTTGAAACAGTGGCTGGGTGTATGCATGAAATGTATGCTCTGAATTGATGTCTTTAACGTGATTATATGTAAAAATGCTCTGCATGAAAATTGTAGTTTTCTTTGTGTAGATTATGTAGGTTTTGAGTTTGTATGAATTGGAGTGGTGTAACTTGAGTTGTTGCTATTTTACTAAGGTGTTGTGTTTTGAAAAAAAAAAAAAATTGTTCTCTGGCTGTTTTTGCAAACTAAATGTTTTATATTCAAACTTGTTGATAATGTTATAATTTGCCAATGGGGTCTTCAAAGAAGTTGTAGAGAATTGAGTTAGCTATCTTGGAGTTTTTGAATATCAATAATAACATGTTTTTAGCTTCGGTTATTGTGCATACACTGAGAACCTGTCAAGCTGTATATCATTATTTATCCACTGCACCTATGTTTTGGAGGTTTGCTGTATTATGTGCCTTTAAATGACTTTATCCGCCTGAGTGTTCCTCATGATAGTGATAGAGGCATGAGTTAGGTATATTTTCCAAGTCGTTTCATCATGATATGATTTGTAGACTGGAAACTATATGCATTATAAATTAAACACGCATGCTGAAAACTGGTGCTAGTTCATGTTTAGGTTTCCTAAATAAATTGTGAATTTTCAAAAATTAGCTTTTTGTCAATTTTCATGTATATGTGACTTATGTTTTTTAATCTGATTAGTATTATGTGTTAGCTGGAAACACTTGCGAGAGAAGATATACGCTAGACCTCGAAGTGTGGAGGCTATAGTTGTTTATGTGGTCGATCTCGTTTAGGACCGCCGGCACGATTAGCTACCTGAGTAAAAGCTGTCGTGACGGCCGACATTGTTAGTTGAAAGGGTCAAGCGAGTCAACCATTCTAATGTTCGGCGATGACCGCCGAGGTTAGGATTATTCCGGGCAGCGATGCCAATGTTTGATTTCTATGGAAAATTGTAGCTCAACAGTAATGCTTAAACTGTTGTAGTTTGAGAAGTATTGTAAGGAAGCCTTTTTCCTATCTAAGTACCTAGGATTATGAACCGGAAATGGAAATTTCTGGTGTGTACCTTAACTGAACGCCGAACCTGGATGGGTGTAGCCACGTGAAGTGGTGGTCGAGCCGCATGCCCGTGCTGGGAGACGTAAGGCTAACTGCAGTGGCCGACCGTTGACTCGCACGAGAGCTGCCGTCGCCATCACCGAACGCAGGAACTCCCCAGGCAATGTGTACGACCAAACCTCGATCTTGCAGCTGGTCTCTGAACAGGTGCATGCACACGTCCCGGCGCCCCGCTTATGCAGCGCCTGTGTGTGTGTCATCTCTCGGGTGACAGTGCCTTAAACCCCAAACCAAACCGTTGTATAAATCCCTAATCAGCGACTCTCGATAGTGAGGTTTGTCGATTAGTTTACCTTTGTCTTATGCGAGATTCTCTCGAGATAGCGAGATTTAGGTCCCTCATCGTTTTCGGGCAGTGTCCCGAGTCTCGATTGGAGACTATGTATACTTCCTAGGGATCGAGACCTACGAAGAGTGAGAGGGTATTGGTGTTAGATCGTAAGTATGGGAATATTGAGCATCCCTAATCGTGGGACTGATTCTGCGATAGGGGATTGTTTTCGAACATCTAGTCGATATTTCCTAAACCGCATTCGAGGTGTTATTCGAGTCGGCAAGGGAAGAGTTGTTGACAACGGTATCAAACAGAGCCGTGTGTTCTGTAGGTATCGGTGTTGAGGATATAGTGTTATTGTGGATTGTTAACCCATCCGTATGGGATTCCGTGGCGCCCTATTTTATAAGGACGCACAGATCATGTCGTTGTAGTAATCGAGTTTTCTACCGTGACCCGGGCACGAGATGGAAGCTCGATACAACAAGTCAACCCTATATGTTGATTTTGTTGGAGTATGCTATCGAGACACGAAAAGACCAGTTAGGGTCTTGTGTATTGATAGATGAGTAGAGTGTGAGAATACCTTACCATGGGGAGGTACGCTGGCTATCTAGCGACAACCCTAATGGTAACATGTGAGGTGGCTGGTACAGATGTAGGTGGAGCATGCCGTTGTTCTGGTTACTGCCACGCGTACTCAGTCCTATTTTTTTTATTCCAAACCAAGTCGATGATTTAGCATGATGGTTGACTCCACCACCGGAACTCGCGTGGATGCATGACACGTTTTGTGCCTCTTGATGGAGGGAAACGTGTGCGTGATCTCGGAGTACATGTGAGATGTGACGAGCTGCGTGTTAGGCAGAACCCTACCCATTTGGAGATACTGGTGACCTATTGGGACAGAGGGTCCATTAGGAAAAGGCCGGGAGGGGTACTTGTCAAGTCCAATGGAGGTTGTCAAGGCAAGGCGACTTGGGAGGAGGGGGACCAAAAATTCGGAGGAGATACCCGAATTTCATGTGTTGATGTTTTTCCCTCTTTTTCTCGTTTGTATCGTGTCGTAGTTTGTATTTCGAATTCCGAGAACGGAATTCTTTGTAAGGTGGGTAGACTGTAGCGCCCCGTTCGTTTATGGAATATTTGGGATTTTTAATTAATATTATTGTCATTATTATTATTATTTTTATTATTGTTATTATAATTTTATTTAAATGTCTAATTGTCTATTAAATGCTTAATGTGTATTATTATTATATAATTAATGTGTGTATTTTTATATATAAATATTATACGAATTTTATTTTAACTGTCGTGCGATCAACCTAGTTAGTTTTATTGTTGTAATAAATCGAGCCTTATTATTTTCAGCCCAAAAGAGCTAAATATTCCGGCCATGGGCCTGGGCTATTTTGGTTTTAATTCTCGGATCATTATTGCTAGTATTATCCGAGCCCAATTTGACTATTCGAATTTAATATTTCGACCCGAACCTTTCGTTTGACGATGGCCCATCTCGAATTAATCTCCAGACTCAAATTTGTGAATTTAATTTTGGCCTATTAGCTAATGTTTTTCGGCCCAAGTTGAGAAAAAGTCTCGGCCCAATGTCAATGAATTTGTCGGCCCAAAAGCTTAGTTTTTTTTTCCTCTCCAGTCTAATTGCGCAAAAAAAATAAATAAATAAATAAAAAGGGAGAAGCCTAGTCTTTTTTTAAAATCGATCGTCCTCTCCTCAGCACACCACACGCAGCTTTCTTCTTCTCCTATATCTCTCCCGATCTCACGCAGAGAAGCAAACAATTTCATCTCTCCCTCTCATCTTTTTCGATCGCCGCCATCGCCATCCTCTAGCAACGTCGTGAGCCCGTCCTTGTCGTGAACCAGTTCCGTCGCCATCACCATCACTGCGAGCAGGCCCGCCTTCCCGATTGTCGTCGATCTCTTCCACGCGCAGATGACCCGTGCTGCTCCTCCGCGTCGCTCAGCGGCCATCATCTCCGGCGACCAAGGAAACGAGCTGCTGACTTCTGTTCGATCTGAGAGGGGACCTTTGTCGCGGGTTGAAGCCAACTCCCCGACGACCTTGAGTAGCAGCGCCCGGCGAGTTCGAGCGCACGTCCGACTTTCGGCAATCTCAACTCTGTCCGCAACTGAGATGGAAGCCGACGACCTGAAGCGACTCCTTCTCCTCCTCGCACGAGCAAATCCGACGAGCCCTCCCTCTTCGCGTGCTTCCGATGTCCCCTGCCACCCGCGAAGGCCGTCCACCGCTGCTCTGCCCCGTCCCGCGTCTCAGGCCGCCATGAACCAGCAGGAGTCCCCCGCCGTCCCTCTCTCTAGCGGCAAATGACGACCTGCAACCCTAGCGGCGAGCAGCGGGTCCCGCCCTCTTCGACCACCCCGTCGGCTTCTCTTTCGGGCAGCAGCAGCCCCGTCGTCTGGCGGTGGGCAGCCGACGACTCACAGACAGCTGTACCGAAGCTTTGTTCGCACGAGACGAGCATCCGCCGTCGAGCCCGAGTACCATTCAGCTTCTCTTTCGATCGTTTTTCGAGCTTTCCCGAGAACGGTATCTAGTAGAATTCCATCTCGTTTAAATCGTTTATGTGATTTATGTATTATGTTTCATTTAAGAGATGCGATTATATTTGCGATCATGTGTTGATATGGTATATGTGAAAATCGTGATTTGTTGTGTGTTCGTATTATTCGAGATCTCTTCAATTATGAGAAATTGAACGAGACCCCGAAACTCGTGTAAGTCGGTGGATATTGGAACAACGTCGAGTCCTTGGCCTTATGGGAAGGCCTCGGACGAGAAATTTCATGTTAGGAATTATGTGTTGAATTGTCGATTCCGGAAATTGCTGAATTAGTATTTGAATTATTAAAAATCGCACACTGCTCGGAATGACTTGAAATTTTTAGGAATATGTTATCTGTTCATTGCCAGCCTTGCGTAAAAATTTCGTAATTTTTAGAGGCCTGTAGCTATTTTTAAAAATTAAAGTGAATTCTGATCAGAATATTGTTTAATGCTTAGTAAATTGGATCCGGGGTGTGCTCTTTCTTATTGAGCCTATTGGTTTGTGACTCAAATGAGCTGAAATTTTAGTATGTTGTGCTACTGTTGTGTTTGTGTGCTGTGTTAAGTTTTTAGAATTTTTGGGTTGAATTTGATATGGATAATGCTTTGTTTTCTGTTTCTGCTGAAAGTTGTATCAACTATTAAAAATCGGTTCTTCATTGAAAAATTCTGAAACTTGACTGCGATGCTTATTTTATTTTTATATTTATGCTGTTAAAAGATGGAAATTTTTGGAGTCCAATTTAATTCGGTTTTGATTTAAATTCGATAACTGCTGACTCTTGTCAGAATTTTTAAAATTAGCACAGATAATGTCCAGGCCTGAGATTTTTACATGTTGTCTATATCCTGCTGTAGCTTGTGAGTTTAAATTTTCAAGTCCTGATTCATTCATTAGGTTCAGATATAAATTCATGTGCGTTTTTGCTGAATTTTTGTAGGAATTTTATAAATTTATGTGCTTTGAGTTTGAAGCTGAAATTTTGTGGTTTTACTAATTTCTGGGAGATGTAATTTTGGGCAAAATTTCAGAGCTTAGGTCGTAGGGTAGCCTGACCATCTATTTTCATGTGATTAATGATTACTATTTTCAAAACATGATTTTGAAATGAAAAGTTGGGAATCGACTTGCTTTTCGTTTTGATGTGAGTTTGACTTGGTCAATCCTTAGATGGATTTATGTGAACTCCCTTATGTAGTTTGGTCGGGTTTAGTTCCGAGTCTTAATGTTCCAACATCCACAGAACTTCACGATCTACTTAGTCGAAACAAGTTCGACTAGGTCTGTTTTGTGTTTTCCTTTTTAAGTCAAGATATTTATTGTAGGACCTTGACTTAATGTAGGTGTTTGAGGAGTCAAGCCTCGACCCACATCTTTTCTGATAATTGCTATCGTCCATCCGAATTTCCAAGTGGGTTGTTATTCTAAAATTATCTGTGCAATGTGTGTTAAATATGTTTATTGTTTTGGCGTGATCTATGTATGAATGTGAATATGTAGCCTACCGATGTGAGCTATTATGATGGCCATCGATACGGTTGTCCCCGTCGATGTAATACGGTTGCCTTATGAGGCAAGTCTCCTTAAGACCTATTATGAAAGGTCGTGTCCTTGCGTGGCACGTACTCTCGCCGTTAGGGTAATGAATCCCCTTTCCGCGACTATTATGAAAGATGTGCACAGGAGTATTTATGTTTATGTTGGAGATGTGACATATGTGATATTGCTTATGTTCATGCTGTGACCATGCCTATTTAACATATTACTATATGTGCATTGCATAGTGTGAGTACGATATTTAACTTTACTCGCTCCCACCTGCTCGTAACTTATGCAGGTTAAGCAGTGGCGCGTGACGAGATAAGACGGATGGTGGTCATTGCTTATTGTGCTTATTAAATTGCTTCCGCTTATTTATGAACTGTGTTGGTATTGAACTTGTTTGGATTGGATTTTGAACTTGTTCATTTTGGAAAACTTTCGAATTTGGTTTACGATGAAAAACCCTACTTGATATATGATTGAGTATGATCTGATGTTAAATTTAGCGATTTATGGTTAATGAAAACCGTTGAAAAATCGGGTAATGAATCCCCGTAGTTCAGTTATGATTTGAACTGTATTTATGAAAGGAATTAGTAACGTCAAAAATTTATGATTCGAAAAATAAGTTTCGAAAATTTTTACCTTGATTTTTGGAAAAGCCATGGATTTTCTTTAAAAATCGATTGGGGCGTTACAAATCATTTCCTCAAATTTTGAAATACGCCATTCCGGAATCGTCGCTTGTATCTTATCACCCTATAGAAAAGTTGTCGTATAAATTAGTTTGATGGAAAAAAAAAACAAAAAAAAAAAGAATTGAGAATGATAGATCAAAGTAATATGAAAAGCAATACATGTTCATCCACAATACAAATCTCCATAGTTTGGCACATTTCGGGCTGCTTTAGCATGTGCTTAAACCATACTCGCAAACAACGAACACGCATTCGCTATGTCCCTTTTTCTTTAGTGATTTCACCAATAAAGTTGAATGTCATTGTCATAATTGTACGTGATGTACAATCTCCTCACCCACTCAAATAAAAAAGAATGAACTAAATAGTTCACAAACCCTACCCCCAATTCCCGTCGCTCAAAAATTTCCGCCGCTTGCACTTAATTTCCGGTTAAATCACCTTCCCCGGTGACGGCAATGCTCTTGCTAGCGGTCGTCTTCGACCGCTCGGCCCGACCCTAACGTCTTGTGTCTCCATGGACTCTGCAGGTGCCGCGAGATGTGGCTTCCCTTCGGTCGCTGGTCCATCTTCGGTCGCCGGCGTGGCTGCGTTGGGCGATGTCGCACCCTCGATCTGCGTCTGGTGTCTTCTCTTGGTCGCTGGCGGTCATCGATTAGGTGTGGGCTGCCCTCGCATCCTTTCTGTTCGGTGATTGGAGGTATTCTCGGTTGGCTTCGCTGCTCAAGGTGGGGTTTTCGGGGGTGCTTTGGGCTCCAGTCGTCGGAGATCTGCAGGGGTTTAGGGAGGCGTGTAAGATTGCGGGCGGGCAGAACTTCGGTTGCTGCGGCACTCCAGTTGCGGCTGTCGGGGTAGAGGGACCGGCTTACTCTCACCCTCCTCTCTTCGGCTAGTGGTGTTAGGCGGAGGGGGATCTGGTTTTCTCGAGCTCGGCTAGTGGTGTTAGTCGGGCTTGAGCGGGCTGGCGTGGGGGCGGGTCGTTTTCTCTCGGTTGTTGACGGATTGATGCGGGATTGATTTGGTGCTCGGTTTGGCTACTGTATAGGCGTTCGCGCAGTTTCGGTAGTGTTATCTCGGGCCTGGATTATATCTTGTGTCGATTGTTCTCTGCTGGTTGGGTTTGTTAGTTTGTCGGGGAAGGGCTGTCTGTGTTTTCTAGTTTGTGTTGCTTTCGTTTGTGTTGTCTGTGTCTGTTTTTGTCTCGTGTTTTGTTGTAGTTTGTTCGAGTCTGTGTTCGGTGTGTTTGTTCGTTTTTGTTTGGGAAATGAATACAAGCTAGGCATTGTGCAGTGGCTCTGTTTTTCATTTTCTTTTTTTTTTCGTTTTATGGAGTTCTCTTTATACATGGTAGTATAAAAAGCTTGAGATGTGTGAATAAAATATTTATGGCAATAAATAAATAATTGATTTCAACATCAAATACCAAAGGGGGATGTGACTAAAAAAATGGAAACAAAATAAGTAGCTACACAAAATAAGGAATAATATAAATGATCACAAAATTAAAGAAAAATCGCTTTTTATTGTGATTTATGGGATTGTGATAATATCTTGGAAAAAAAGAGACAGAAAACGGGGGATGATCTTTCTTTTCACCTCAGCATCCGAGATTTTTTTTTTCCGGGATGAATAGTGATTCATGGAGACTGTCCTCTATTAATCCCCAAAATTATAACAATAAAAAGTTTAATAAAGGTGAAAAACAAAGGATTATATTAAAATTATTCAAATTTTCTGTATTGTATATAGAAGAAAGTACAAAAGGGCCAAGAGATTCGCACCATTAATCGCGAGGAAGGAACTGGTTTATGCTTAAGGCCAAGGCGAACGTGGCATCGACATGCTTAAGTGCAAGTCGATCTTCTTCATCAACATTAGCCAGAAACCATCGAAGTGATCCATATGTATTACGTGGGTCTTTGGCAACTGCCGCCTTAAGAACACCGACATAGAGTGCTGTGAGAGAGAGAACAGTGCTTTTTCTCTCCAAGGGATAGAGTGAGCAGAGAGTAAGTGGAGGCAAATCTGGATGTAATGCCCCACTTTGATTTAACGAAAATCCATGGCTTTTCAGAAAAATCAATTCATTTCAAAACAATTGTGGCGTTACTCATTAAAATCAACATCAACAGTTATTTCAATACTATCAATTATAAAATCAACTCCCAACTCGGGTTTCATCACAAGTCATCATTTACCCAAACCGGGTTTCCAAAAATCATCACAGTATAAAAGGGGCATCTCCCCAACATTATTTCAATCGCCATAAAATCTCAAGTTCATAAAATCATAAGATCCCAAGTTCGTAATATCCCAAGTCATGAAATCATAAATCATAAAATAGTTCATGTAGCGGAAGCATAAAAATCAATAATCTGGTCATATAGATCGATCACCACTCGCTCCACTCCGCCGTGCTCGCACCTTCTTAACCTGCATCTGTGAAGAAAAAGTGGGGGTGAGCACATGTGGAATCCGTGGTGCTTACCACTATGCAATAAACAACATTAATCAAGATATGTATGGTCGCAACATGTATACGAATCAATTATCTATCCCATCTCTCATATCATAAAATCAAGTCTCATGTGCACACCTACGCATAGACTACTGCTGATACACGTATCGAATGCCTCTCAGGTCTTACAACGATGCCCAAACAGTAGGAGTTTCCTCCGTCGGCCGAGCACTGCCCTGGTCTCACAACGGGGTACATATCATCGACCGAGCACAACCTTGGTCTTATAGGCGTAAAGAGGAGATTACCTCAACGGGGTCTGTTCCATAACTATGGGGAACCGTTCGACGGTCGGTACAACTCATCGAAGGCCACATGGTTCACATGCATACATTGATCATACCACACGTAAGGCAACAATTTACTGCATAGCAATTTCAAATAAAACCCACCTGGTTACCGAAATGGTAGATTCACACAAGGCAAGGACTTAGGTCGAGGATTTAGCTTGTCGAACCTACATTTATCAAGATAGCCCTATAAATAACTATTCGACACATGGATTTACATTCAATAACATTCACTTAGTCGAAACATTATCGACTAAGTGATTCGTGGAATTCTTAATGGAGTTTGGAACCTTTGGCTTAACCGTCTAGACTCGAAAAACCAATTATACGTCATATAGAACACATATAGCATGATGAACAATGAGTTGGGTCACTAGTAAGTCAAACAAGTCGGGAAATAGTCAAACTGGGGTGCTGCCGGGGCACTGGCACGGGCCTGGCGCGGACCGGCACGGGCAGGTGTCCCTGGTCGGCCCTGGACAGCAGGCTGGTTTGATATAACATCCAAACCTTTTCAAAATCCACTCGACCAAATTCAATGAAATTTTACCAAATAATAATACACCCTGAAGTACACATATACACAAAAAATCAACCCTTATAAATCATTTTAATCTTGGGAAATTATTTTTGCAAAAATACAGCCGTAGAGTAAAATTCCAAGTTCCCCAGGTAAACCTTCGAGTTTTTACATGAAATTTTAACACAAATAGCAAAGAACAGAGAAAAACAACATATCCAAAATTCAACCTATTTGGAGCAATATTCGAATTTATATGAATTTATCCAGATTCCGACCAGAACTTCGATTCAACAAAACACATAGCTATAGGTCGAATTTAGACTTGAAATTTTTACACCATAAACTTCATCAACAGAGGTCCAACATATCAAAAATTCACAACCAAATGACTAGAACTCGATTTATCATGATTTTTCAAAAGTTCAGCAGTAGGATCAACTTCAAAAAAAATACTCAACAAAACGACCCAAGGTCTTCACCATCAGACCAAGGACTCTCCAAAGGACCTATTACTCTAGGGTTTCCACTAATTTCATTCAGGTTTTTTGGTTTCAGCAATAAACTGAAAGAACGACCACAAATCAATATAATTATAATATCATACAATTACCAAAACACAATAATTCACTACCACAGCATATGAACACATATATACATCAAAATATGGGGGGTTCCATCCATCCATTACTGTTCGCCGAAAGGTTGCTCAAAATCGAACAGAAGGGGGCCGAAACGTAATCGAGGGTGCGCGCAGGTGGGCTCGGCGGCGATGCGCGGCTCGCGGCTTGCGTTTGGCACTCCCGGTGGGCTGCGATCGAGTGATGGCGGGTCCTTGCTGGCCGTATCACACACGAACAGAGACCTTGCTGGATGGAAGGATAGCTCGCGGGAGGGGAATCCGGGATGACATTGCATGCGGGGCTCAACGGGGCGTGCACGCGAGTAATATAAGGCTCGATTCTTAGTTATTCATCTAGGTTCACTTAGTCCGAAAAATTAGACGACGATCAGAAAATAAAATATGACTACCGGGAAAAATTAAATTATATTGTCACATAATAATATACATATAAATCAAACAATTATATCACTTGGGCGAATTAATTTCAAATAATAATACTAATGCCAATAAAATAATATCCGCAAAATCCAATAATCGAATGGGTTAGATCCGATTTACGCGATTAAACCGAAATCGCAGAACGACGAATGTTTACAATAAAACGATTGAGTACTTAAATATATAATTTAAGTGGACATCGCGATCAATACAACAAATATAATCTCATAAATAAAATTCGATAAATAGAATAGTCCGAGAAATTCTATAAATCGAACGGGGCGCTACACTGGAGGTGCTCGGGTTCATCAAATTAGGGGAAATCAATTTGGATATAATCGATTTGAAAATATACGTGATGGGTTTCACATTGGGGATAACAAAGTTATAAAATTCAATTGAAAAGTCATCAATGGCACTCCGGTGAGAGTAACATGAAAAGGAAGAGGAAGATGATAGACACATTCACTTGGAAAGAAATTAATCACAGATTGTGTAAGATTACAAATAATTATGCGTTAGATTTTTGTTAGGTGTAAGATTACAAAATAATTAGAGGGTTATATTAGTCTAAGTGTTATGAAATTACCTAAGTTAGTTTTTTGATATATATATATGGAATATCCGAACCTAAAATTATAGAATTAAAATAACAATAATTTTATCCAAACCAAATACCGAAGCATGAATTTTCCCCAAGTAGGATTTCTGAAGCGTGCGAGCCTATGATTTAGGCTCAACACGTTCTGAATTAATATATAGGGGATATTTGAATTAAGGTGGGTTTGGTTACTTTGACAGATTGGGCTTGATACAATCTATTAAGTTTGGGCCCTGATGTAGCAAGGCTTTTATCCTTTGCAATATAAAGTTTGGTTGCATTTTTAACATATTGATACACACGTCATTCTCATCTATATTTCATTTAGTTCGTTAATTACTGACCGAGATTAACATTTTCTAAATTGCATATTTTCTTTTCCNACTACACCAGTAAGCTTATACATGCTTCAATCATTCTATTTCTTCTAAATCCATATTCCTATTAAGTGTGTTATTTGTTTTTTTTTTATAATGTAGGTTTTACACAACCCTATTTTTTAAAATGAAATAAAATATGGGGGAGGGGTTTGATAAGTTAGGATTCATCTGAATTGAATTTACTGTTGAGGTGGGAAATTGTTGGAATCAGATACAAAACCATTTCAAAAAAAAAAAAGATATATGCAATTTTTTTTTCCCAGTGATGGTATTGGTTTGAGCTCTGTATCACAATGGAAAGAACATATTTTTTACCATAGCAATGTAAATAGGAACATCATGTATTTCTCTGCTAGCTATTTAAGGAAATGTGGAATATATTCTTCAAGAAAGATTCTTTGTACAATTTTGCTTTTTTAGTAATGAGGAATATATTCTGATTCTTTTATGGATGTGTATTTCTGTCAATCTTAAACTCAGCTTTAAGATTCAGAATCAATAGACTTTGTTTTTTCCAAGCTTTAGTAATGAGGAATATATTCCCTCCTCAAAGGAATTGATATTGCGTTGTTATGGTAATATATTTGATTACACAACTGTTGAATTTCTTCCTCAGACAAACTATATAATCAAGCATCATCAAGTGAGAATCACAAGCAACAAAATAATTTACAAGTTTCATCCTACACAATATCTCTTTTCCTTTTTCTGTTTCTCGAAGGCTCACCTCAGAATGGCTCCAAACAGAGTTTCAAAATCTGCTATTTCCCAAAACAAGATCTTCTATTCTGGAGAACGGACTAGGGGAGTAGAAAAGAAATTCGTGACCGAATTGGTGGCACAAGCCTCTGTCGAAAATTTTGAGGTTGGGAGACCGAACCGTCATGCCATCCTAAGTGCTATGGGAGCTGTTAACATTCACTTTGGTAAGAGCTTTGATTTCAAATTTTGTGAAGGAAAAACTCGCAAGCTACATAAGCGCTTCCAAGTTTTCAGCTGGATAAAACAACAGAGTGACGTTACATACACTCGGCGTGGCAATAGAGTACAAGCGGCGAGCAAACATGGGAGCATATCATTAGAGAACTAAGCTTTTTTTTTTTTTGCCTTTTAATGAGTTTCAGTTTGATTTTCTTAATTTTATCCTAACTTTGGGTTATGTATAAATTCCTAGAATGAAAAGCTAGCAATGGCATACATAAACGAGGGAGAGAATGTACTCCAAGAGTTGGAGTACCTGTTCGGAGATGCTAACAATGTCGGTGACGGGGGCGAACATGTCGAGGTGATTAACATATCCGACGATGATGAAGGAGGCGATAATGACGACAACGGGAATGATAACCATGTTAATCCCCATTAGGCAATTTAGAAGGAGTCGGACAATACTAACAATTGTTTTCATTATGATTTAGCGTGGTACAATTCTGATTCCGCAAGCATTTCTTCTATTCCAGACCCCGAAAACCCACCAAAGACCTTAGCTTCCACGTCAAAAGTATTGGGAAAATTTAAGAAGCACTGGGCCACCCACGAATGGGACAGTGACCCGATAGATGAGATTCCCAACAGTTCTACGGCATCATCTTCCTCTCCTTTCAAAAATAAGGAGTACGTGATATGAGGATTGGCGACGTGAAAAGTAGGTGGAACTATGTTTCTTTTTATTTTGCTTGTTTTAGTCTCATTTTGCAATTGAATAATTTCCCAACTCCTCCGGTTCGTGCAGCTGAATTCGGAGGATGGTAGAAATTTATATTTGATCTGTTTGTTAGACTATCTTTAATTTTCCATAACTTGTATTTTCTACTTCAATTAAGAATTTCATCTTGTTGCCTGGGAATGTTATTCATCTTATTATGATGTCCTTTAATTGACAAACAAATGCTTCGTAAATGATCTTTTTAAAATGTTTGTTTTTCACATGTTTTGTCTGGACAAAATTGAATCCAGAACTTGTGGATTCTATACGGTGACAATGGATAAAATTAAATCATGTTGACAAAATTAAAGCATGTACATAAACCCTATAAAATAAAAATGTGCATAGCTTATAACTATATTGTGCACATGTTTTCACATAAAAATGCAATCACTAATCGTGTAACTCTAAGATGGAAATATTAATAAATTTTAAGTTCAACTATAAGAAGTATGCTGGTATTGATTTGAAAAGTAATTTTATATCTTCGCCAAACATTCAGGGAGATAGCTTTTTGTTCAATGACACCAGATGAACAAGTTAATAATAATGCGCCGTTGGTTAGTTTGTCAAGCAGGTAAGCCTTATTAGTTATTTCACAATATGCCTTGTTCTTGATTGTAATTTAACTGAGTTGCCATATTTATTCCAATATTATTTGCCTTGATGGTCGTGGTTTTCTCAGGTATGGGTATAAAATTTGTGTGACTTAAAGGCAACAAAATTAGTTTTGTGGTAGAATATATAAGATTATGCCAACTTCTATAGCAAACATAGGAATTCTATAAACTGTACAAGAAAAAGTGGATAATCACAAAGTAACATTTTTGTCTCTGCAGGGAGGTTAAAGCATTATAAAGATAAGCTACTTACACAAATTGCAAAGAGCAATTTACAATGAACCAATACCAGCTGCATAGTTGAACAACAGTACCACATACATTGAAAATCAAAATACAAAGCCACTTGACACTATATATTACATGTTCCAAAAACAACAAAACCATCGTTTCCACAAAGTTATGCCCAGTACTTGTTCGACAAGAAATTGAACAAAACAACAATACTCACTGCCTGCCAATAAGTCTATTCTTGCCTAAAAAATAACCAGTAAACAGAACCAGTTACACAAATTATAAATGTCCGGCCAACTTCATCCGAACATATTCAGCTTGGGCAACATCACCAAGACTAAAGAACAAATCCAATTCATCGGTGTTTTTTCACTAGAAGTTTGGAGGCTAGCAACTGTTCTTGTAGGTTCAGACCATTGATTTGGCTTACAACAGAATAAATATCCTTACGAGCTGTAGAGACATCGTACTCGTATCCAATCCTCTTTGCAATTTCCCCCAAACGAGCATTTGTGTTTTCAGAAAATGTTTTCATTATTTCAGACAAATTACCAGAACTCTCACCCGATTTGCGCTTTTGCCCAGCACTTTTTTGGGTACCCGTCAAAGATGGTGCGTTGGTCTCTGACATTGTATCGTTCATATCTTCATCAATTTCAATGTTCATGTCATTCATCTCTTGAGGATGACTTGCTGAAGGTCCTTGGCACGACATGTTCACTTTGCTGACTGCATCTAAAATGTCCTCAGCATGTTGTCCCGTAGCCCTATCCTTTCCAAAAATCTCTGCCCAGTCATAGTAGTATGGCCATGATTTGTTACGCATCAGACGGGCATTAGCATCCACCCGAGGGAAATAAAATCACAAAAAGCTTAGTACGCAAACTGTCATGTAAATGTATATAAAAGTGTTGCGTACAAAGTACTTCCAATAATATATAAAATACCTTTACACACTCAGACCAAGCTTCATCAGGGCACTCAATTGTCAGGGTTGTTTCATTCCACCCAATACCAGATTTCGAGAGCATAGTGCACAGACTTCCATAATCCTTCTTCCAAACATGAATTTTTGAGTTAATATGAGGCATACCCGAAAATCGGTTCCAGGTAACTGTTTAACCAATTCTTGCTCAAGCACATTTAGAAATCCCATCTTGCACCCGTTTTCCGATTTCCAACCAGTCGTTATGATTTCTTTAAGAGCAGCAATAAGAACTTCTTCCTCTCGCTGACTCCAACTTCGCCGACCCTTGTCTGGTCGTGGTCGTCTCTGTTTGAGGTTTGTAGTTCCATTGGAGTTCATTTTTACTACACAAAGAAGCACATAAACAAGAAGACTTACCATAATATACAATATCAACATAACTCTGTTGCGGCTAATCACGTATGGTCACTACACCACATAGTTCATGTTTGAAAAAAATTGCTCTGAAGTACAAATATTTAATTAAAAAACAGGTCAGGAACTAAAACAAGTGGTTCATTTAACTGGAATTTCAATACAAAGCATTCAAAATTAACAACAACGAAAGTACAGTACAATAATTTCCAGTACATATTAATTTTTAGGACTTGACATATCTAAGATAAAAATTCAAACAAGAAAAATACATGTCAAATCAAGTAATACATCTCCACTCATTGAACATGGAAATTGCTAAATCCTCTCTCCAATCGGACCACTCATCCGAGTTTTCAACAGATTCTATGAATGAAATTTCTTCTTCGTCGCCATCTTCATTCGGTTCATCTTCTCCAACCGTGATCTCCAGTGGATCCACAGGAAGCTCACGTCGAATGAAATTATGAAGAAGCACACATGCCATTATCATTCTATTATGAGTTTTTAAATCATAAAATGATGCACTTCGAAGGATGGCCCATCTTTTTTTCAAGATACCGAAAGACCTCTCTACCACATTTCTTGCTTTTGAATGACACATGTTAAAAATTCATATGGAGTATGAGGTACGAGCCTTCCTTCCCCCCAATCTTGTAAATGGTACCTTACGCCCTTGTATGGACACAATAAACTTTCTCCATTCGTATAACCGTTATCACAAAGGTAGTAGTTACCTACAATACATATAAATTCATTTTAAGCTTACCTTCTATAATAACTTATATAGTGAATTAAAGTTATGATTTAAAAATAAAAATGTGTTACATTACCTCGAGGGATTTTTAAGCCGTTAGGTATATTTATTGCATCTTTAAGTACGCGACAATCGGCGGCCGAACCTTCCCATCCACACAAAATGTACACAAAGTTAAGATTATGATCAACTACTCCTAGTACATTCACTGCTATTTCTCCCTTTCTCGTACGATACCTTGGCTTATCAGTTTCCGGCACAGTCACTCGTATATGAGTGCCGTCTAAAGCGCCTAAGTAACCCTAGAAAATAATGTTTTATATTAAAATCTTAACTGCTTACTAAAATGTAAATTTGCTAACGTTTCTATTATTTGTTTGTAATAATAAAAATTAAGTACCTTGAACCACTTCCATCTGCTATTAGTGTTGTTTGAATCATCACTTGGTTTCGGTTTCACTAGGAGGATTGAATGAAAGCGCAAAATCGCGAACAGGACCTCGTGGACATAAATGCTTACAGTATGATAGACCTCTTAAAGTCAAATTTAACCACCTTTATCTTCTTATGATGAGCAATAATGGAACAAATAGTGCAACCTTCTCAGTAACTGATACATATTTAGAATCAGACAACCTACCAGAGGTACTGTAATGCCCCATTTGATTATTGAATAATTGAGAATTGTTTATTATTTATTTTTATTATTATTATTTGCCTTTATTTGTTGTTGTTATTATTATTGATTAAATGTTAAACATTACTAAATGTCTATGTGAATTATCTGTTAAATTGCGATTAAATGACTAATTGTCTAAATATTATTTAATTGCTAAATTGTAATTAATTGCGTAATTGTTTAAGTGTTATTATTTAATTAAAATTTATATTTGTATTTTTATTAATATTATTATTATTTTAAATTTAATTGTGTGTATTATAAATATAAATAATATCCGGTTTGATTATTTTATCGTGCGATTTAAATTCTCGAGCTGAACCGATTTAATTTTACGTCTAGTCGGGCCCGAGAGCCGAATCGTTTAATTGAACCAGCCCCGACCCGCGAGCCCAGACCCGGTTTCCAGCCCTTGTGCGAGAGTACGTGTGTGTGTTCTATTCTTGTGGATCAAGAAAAATCTAACTTAGCGATGTATGTATATATATTGTGTCTCCCTCTTTCTCTCCATCAGTTCTCAAAACCGCAGTCACAATATATATCTCGCCCCTTCTCATTGCGCGAACGTTGATCAGAGATAGAAAATCCCAAACCCGATTGTCTTTTTCCTTCGCCCTCTCATCATCGGTTTTCATCGCAGCTCTTTTTTTTCTGTTCATTATATTTTCCCCTCATTTGCGTCTTTCTCAAAGCATAAAAATCTGATCAACCCCAATCCCATCATCGTCTTCTCCATCCCTCACCATCGTCGATCTCCACCTTTCCTCACCACCGCAGATGGGCCGCTTGTCGCCTTCCGTGTGTCTGTCGAGGGAGAGATCGTGAGCAGCAACCACACCCAAAAGAGACCTGCTTGCTGCATGTTCGAACAGATTCAGGGTGACGAGTAACCACGCGTATGAGCCCCGTACATGTGAGAAGCCGATAGTGAGAGCTTAGGCCAATTCCCAACGTTCGAGGCTCTTTCGACTCCAGATTTACATCCATTTTCTGTTCGTTCCTTGAAGGAGGTAATAGGCTGCACCTCTTTTATTTTTAAGAGTTATGATTGAAGGATTAAATCTATACTTATATAATAAGCCATCCTATTTACGAAATTTAGTGGAAAAAAAAGTCAAAGGACAATTAATGCATTCTATTTCTATCATTTTTTCAATTGTATTATTATTTTATTTTTAAAAAAATCGGTCTGCATTAATTCCATCCTTAATTGATGTGTTTTGCAATTAAATCGGACAGATGGACTCCAAGTAAAAACATGTCTCATTTTAAATTTAAGTTTAAATCTTAAAATTTCTTATTATTTTGTTATATTAAAATCATAAATGAATTGTTTGCCATAAAATCGGACAAAATAATAATTGCATAGAATTCAAGTAAAAACATGTCTCATTTAAAATTTAAATTTTAAAATTATTTATCATTTTGTTACATTTCCGAATGATTTGTTTCCCATAACATCGGACGGAATTAATAATTTCATAGAATTCAAGTATGATTTGAATTTATATCGAGGATGTTTAATAATTGCATAGAATTTCAAAGATGTTTATTTATTATAAAAAAAAGTTAAATTCTAGAAAAACATTTGTGTATATTTTGTAAAATTTTTGTACAAAATATTTTATTTT
Organism: Striga asiatica; assembly: GCA_008636005.1. NCBI lineage: Eukaryota > Viridiplantae > Streptophyta > Magnoliopsida > Lamiales > Orobanchaceae > Striga > Striga asiatica. The sequence continues at coordinate 253,721 of BKCP01004002.1, forward strand.
AAATTTATTTACATAATTTAAATTAGTTACATTAATAAATAATATTAACATACATTAAATATTTTTATTACATAAACCAAAAAGAAGAAGAAGACTACTTCTATAACTTGTATAAATGATAATAATGACATTATATTACAATAAATTTTATAATAAAATAATATGAGTACTATACGAGGAACCAGATTACGTAAAATTGTTATTTTTCTTATATCAAGGAATAAATATATATAATGAAATCAAATTTATATTATTATAAACATGTGAGTGAGATAATATATCAATTAATTTACGGGCTAGCGCTACCAGGCTCCGGTTTAATATCTCGACAAAAAAGATGACATTGATGAAGGAGGTAAAAAAATAGATAATCAAACTCTATTATTTTTTAGGCCTGAATTGACAAGCTCTATTGTCCACTCATTTAATATCTCCCGTGAATCGCACGAGCTACTTAACGGACAAGCTCTGTGGAAATTACTCATTTAATACTTATGTCCCGTGCATCGCACGGGCTATGTACTAGTAGGCTTAAAGGTTCATGCATAGTTAATCTCATGTTTTTGAGAATTTGGAGTATTTGATAAGAGATGAATATTTGAGTATTCGTTGATGATGTTGAACTCTCGTTTCGTCGATTTGTTGTAATAATGTATGTGTATTTGTATTAGGATTATTTTGTATAAAATATTTGTATTTTAGCTCATTTTATATAAGGGACAATATAGACATTTCGCTATCCTTACTTCATGTATTAACCCTAAGTATAAATAGGGTTGTTTGTGTATTGGACGAATTCAATTTTTCACTTCCTGAAATAATATTTGGTTCTTTCTTCTTTCTCTCCAAATTGTGCGAGTATAGTTTGATTCATGAGTTTAATATGGTATCAGTCGCCGGCTGATCCTCGCCGTTTTCGTTTTATTCCGATATATTCCGCTGCACTTTTCATGTTTTTTTTGAAGATTCGAATCTCTGATTCGTAATTTTTTTTTGTTGTTTGTTTTCTTTCGCGTTTGATCGATCTGATTCTTTCACGTTTGTTCGATCTGATTCTTAGATCCATTTGATATACTCGATTTTCGTGTGACATTGTTTCAATTGAGTTTTGAGATGACGACCGCTGTTAATCCATCCGATGATCCGTCTTCCCCTTTCTTCCTGCGCGCGAGTGATAATCCGGGAGCCCTCATTGTTGCAGAGGTGTTCAACGGAGAAAACTATGTCTCGTGGTCACGTGCTGTTCTAATGGCTCTCAGCGTCAAAAACAAGGTCGGATTTGTTGATGGTTCGATCGCTCCACCATCGGCGTCTGGTAATCCTCCTCCTTACATATCCTGGTTGCGTGCCAATAATCTGGTTCTTTCATGGCTTCTCAACTCTATCTGTAAGGATATCAGACAATCGTTATTGTTTTTCACTACTGCCAAAGATGTGTGGACCGAACTGCAAACTAGATATCTCTTAAGTAGTGGTCCTAGGGTTTTTCATCTTGAGAAATCTCTCAGCACCATTACTCAAGGCTCAAATTCAGTCACTCAATACTACAATACTTTTAAATCTTTGTGGGATGAATACACTACTTATCGACCGATTATCAAATGTAATTGTGGTGCTTTTACCTCCTGCACTTGTAATATTTTTGAAGCTGTGTCTAATTCTCAACACAATGATTGTGTGATGAAATTTCTGGTCGGTTAACATGATTCTTATTCATCTCTTCGGAGCCATTTCCTTCTATCCACACCCCTGACACCCTTATCCAAAGTATATTCCCTTCTCCTACAAGAAGAAACACAGAGATCACTTCATAACACCCCTCAGTACCTCGATCCTGTTGCAATGGCTGCTAAAACCTTTGTTTCCCAATCCAAATATCAGAAACCACCTTTCAACAAAGACAAAAAGAAACTCAAATGCACCCACTGTGGATACAATGGCCATACTGTTGATAAATGTTTCAAAATCATTGGTTATCCTTCAACCTGGACAAAGGGACCTAGACCACAAACCCAACATTCTGCCTATTTCACCCAAACAGAACCTACTGCACCCAATATTCCTGCATCTCCCATTGTGAATACAAACATTACTGATGAATTGTTTCATGAGTTTATAGCTTATAAGAAGCAACAGGAATTGAACAAGCCACCAATTGCTTCTTCTAATCCTGTTGTAGCTACTGCTATTCCAGAGGCCTCAGGTATTGTTAACACTAACACTATCTCTTGCTTGGTTTCTAGAAATATTAACAAAAATACCTGGATTTTGGACACTGGAGCTACAGACCATATGGTTTGTGATATGTCATTTTTTCAAATATCTCCCCAACCTATTACTGTAAACATAAATTTGCCTAATGGTCTTCACACTGAAGCAGTTTTTAGAGGAGATATAAAGTTAAATGAACATATTGTTAGAGTAGGGTACCCGGCGTTCCAATCTAATTGGACGTATTCTACTTGTAAATACAGTCTATTGGAATTATATTATGAATAAGGCATTTCTTTATCTTAAGAGAAAGCATTTATCTTATAATTGCACTTAAGATAAAATCCCTAGATCACTTATGGTTATAAGGTATGGTTGCGCATAGAGATGGTGATCATGGAACATACCTTGAAAGCCGTGATCTTAAATACAGTTCCAAGTCGATGGATGTTTCGAGATGGGATATCGAATAATCCATAAAAGACTTGCACATAGTTTGTATGCTTGTTGGACAAGAATGTTGCATTCCATCAACATTAGCGTAAGACGTAAGTACATTTATGTGGGTGCTTGTTAGAGAACAAGTTCACTGAACATGACCGTATGAAAATTCTTAATGAAGAATTTATTCAGTCGAATAAGAATTTTCATGTTACAATAGTACATGACTAATCCTAAGACTTGAGGCACAATGGTAACTTTGTGCATATTACATTCTACTTTGATTTATCCTTTTGGTAGCTAGCACTATCGTTTAAAGGGATAAGTTGGGTATTATGTTAATATGTATGGAAGTTTGTTAGTGGCCAATAAAGGATTCGACACTTATGAAGATAAGTGAATTTCCTATGTGTTTCATAGTTATTAATCCAAAGTCCTTGGCCAAGGCAGAGATGAATAGTGATTCATAACCGGGTTAATAAACATGAAATAGAATCATAGTTATTAAGTCAATTTGGGTTTCGACAAAATCATACCCAAGACTTAATCGGGAAATTAGATGTCGAAAGGATTTTACATGTATGGAGTTGTAATCGGAATAGGTTTACTCGCTATTCACTTAATACTAGATTCATGCTACTTGCTAGGTGTTACCATGATATGTGGGTTCATAAATTAAAGGGTTAATTCATGAATAAGAGTTAATAAGATTTAACTCAAATTACAAAGTGTTGTAAACCCACTACTAGTATTAAGGTGAACCTAAAAGGTCACACTAATTATGAACAAAGGTAAAGATTGTATTTCTAATGGTTAGAATTAATTGATAAATATCTAATTTGATTAGATATCAATTAAAGGAATATATTAATCAATAAGATTGATTAATTACATTTTGGATATTACTTTAGTAATTAAGGTAATTACTAAATTAATAAAGTTGAATTTTAAAATAGGATTTTAAATTTCAAAAATCCAAAATAATAATAATATGATTATTATAATATTGGGAAAATGATATAATAATAAAGTCTTGAGAAAGATTCTCAAGATTTATTATCCAATTATTATTTATATCTTTAAATATGATTTAAGGATTAAAATAATAAATATGATTATAATAAAATGGTTGTTGATGGTTGTTTGAACTACTTAACATATCTTATTATTTTCAAAGTCAAAAGTTAGTAAATACTATTTAAATAAAATTTGATTTTATTTAATATTACTAAATGTTGATTATTTTATGCTAAAATGTTTAGTATAAATATATGCAAAATGGTTTTGCATTTAAGTGAAGTTTTTGATCCTAAATTTCTAAGTGTTAGAAAGAGAAGAAAGTGTTCTTCATAAAACTTCAAGAAAGAGTTCTTAAAATTCCCAAATAAAATTCATAAATATTCCTATACAAGAAAACCGAGTCTTTTCTACTAGCGAAGGAAAGTCGTCGGAACCGGGCTTCATAGGGTGGATACGTTTAGAGGGAAGACACTTGGATTCCTCTAGCGAGTAACCTCAAGTCGTTGAAGTTACAACCGGGAACCGATTCCCTCATCCATCATCAATAGTGAAGGAGTTCAAGAAATTCGGTAAATATTTTTACTAGTATTTACTTTATAGTAACAAATCAAAATTTGTATATGATGCATGTTTTAAAGATGACGATCAGTTAATTCGCAATTAGTATGTACGGGTGTTGTATTTATACGATAAATACTTACTTTAAAAATTTTAAATTCCGCTGCGTACAGCCTGTACGGTACTATCGAACCCAACACATATCACACTCCATAATGCTCTATATGTACCAAGTTTTCAATTCAATCTTATTTCTGTGTCAAAATTGGTTTCATCAACCAAATATATGGTTAAGTTCCTGTCAAACCATTGTTTCATACAGGACATCTTAACACAGAAACAGATTGGTTCTGCTGATCTGAAAGATGGCCTCTACCATTTTTCTTTGTCTCATTCTCCTTGTTTTACTAATACTGTTGATTTACCTGTAACCTCTGAGAATGTTTCATCTGCTGTTGTTCATAATGATACTTGGCATTATAGACTGGGTCATCTCTCTTATTCTAAGCTTCATCAACTTCATGTTACTTCTAATTCTTGTAATGAAATGACTTCAGTTCCTTGTGATGTATGCCATTTTTCCAGGCAAAGAAAATTGCCATTTTCTGTTAGCAATTCTATTGCATCTGAAGCATTTGATCTTATTCATTGTGACTTATGGGGTCCATTTTCTGTCACTTCTCATGATGGTTTTAAGTATTTTCTAACAATAGTAGATGATCATACAAGGGTCACATGGATTTATCCTCTAACAGTCAAATCAGACACTAAACAAAGTCTTTATCATTTTTACAACATGGTTCTTACTCAATTTAACAAAAAGATAAAGGTTTTAAGGTCTGATAATGGCACTGAATTTATCCTTCAAGATTTTTACACAAACAATGGGATTCTGCATCAAACCTCTTGTGTTGAAACTCCCCAACAAAATGGCAGAGCAGAAAGAAAACATCAACACTTGTTGCAAGTAGCTAGGGCTATCCTCTTTCATGCCCATTTGCCTCTGATTTTTTGGATAGACTGCATATTAGTAGCTGCTCACATTATTAACAGAATTCCAACTCCAGTTTTGAACAATAAATCTCCTTTTGAAGTTTTGTATAAAAAGGCCCCTAGTTATGATCATCTCAGAGTTATTGGATGTCTTTCATATGCATCAACACTCATATCTCACAGATCCAAATTTAATTCAAGGGCATCAAAATGTATCCTTCTTGGTTATCCCATGGGTTGTAAAGGTTACAAACTTTACAACCTTGATACTAAGAAAACATTAATTTCCAGGCATGTGCACTTTTATGAAAATGTGTTCCCTTTTCAATCCCAATCTCAAACAGAAAAACTATTTCCTACTGCTCCTTCTTATGACTATACAGCCCACATACCTATTTCTTTAGAAACCACACATACAAACACTATATCAAATACCTCAGACACTACTAATATATCACCAAATATTCCTAATATACCTTCTACAGACAATACTGACCCATCTCTCCCTCTAACAATCCCAGCAAATGATTCAAACATATCTCAAACACCCAATCCTCCAAGAAGAAGATCAAACAGAACTTCAAAGCCCCCTTCTTACTTAAATATATACAAACATTCCCTTCCAAATACTTCCTCATCTTCCTCTTGTAGCACATCTTTCAGCACACCTGGGAAACATATAAAACACCCTATATCTTCATTTTTATCCACATCCCAATTATCTGACACTCACTCATGTTTCACAGCATCCATTACCATGCATAATGAACCCAAAACTTAGAATCAGGCTGCTAAGGACCCTTTATGGCAAGCTGCCATGAAAAAAGAATTAACTGCCTTAGAGCAGACTAATACTTGGGTTCTTACACAATTGCCTAATGGTAAGCATTGTATAGGGTGTAAATGGGTATATAAGATCAAATATAATTCAGATGGCTCTATAGAAAGGTATAAGGCTAGACTAGTTGCTAAGGGTTATATCCAAGAGGAAGGAATTGACTGTTTTGAAACCTTTTCTCCTGTGGCAAAGATAACCACTGTCAGACTGCTAGTAGCTTTAGCATCAATTAAAAATTGGCATATTCATCAATTAGATGTGAATAATGCTTTCTTGCATGGTGATCTTGATGAAGAAGTTTATATGAAACCTCCACCAGGCTACTGTGATCCATCTGATAACAGGGTTTGCAAACTCATTAAAAGTTTATATGGTTTAAAACAAGCCTCTAGGCAATGGTTTCAAAAGTTAACTTCTTGTCTTCTTGATTACGGTTTTCAACAATCAAAATCTGATTCTTCTCTATTTACCAAGTTTAATACTGAGAATTCCTCATTTATGGCTTTACTTGTTTATGTGGATGATGTGATAGTTACTGGTGATAACATTGATGACATTACTGCCATAAAACATCATTTGCATTCATGTTTCACAATCAAAGATCTTGGTAAGCTTAAGTACATTTTGGGTCTTGAATTTGCTCACTCTGAAAAGGGAATAAATATGTGTCAGAGAAAATATGCCTTGGACATTCTCTCTGACACTGGTTTTTTAGACTCAAAACCAGCTCCTACTCCTATGGCTGCTTCTTCAAAATTAATCACTGCATCTGATACATGTATTCTTACTGATGCCACTGAGTATAGGAGACTGATTGGTAGGTTACTTTACTTAACAATTTCAAGACCTGATCTATCTTATAGTGTTCAATGCCTTAGTCAATTTTTATCCAAACCTACTATTGCACACTTGTCTGCTGTACACAGAATCCTCAGATATCTCAAAGGCACAGTTGGCAAAGGTATATTCTTTCCCAGGACTTCTTCATTACAGTTAATTGCTCATTGTGACAGTGATTGGGCAAGTTGTCCAACAACAAGGAAAAGTATTACTGGTTACTGTATTTTTTTGGGAAGTTCTATTATTTCTTGGAAATTAAAGAAGCAAAACACCATCAGCAGATCCTCAGCAGAGGCTGAATATAGGGCATTGGCCACCACCTCTTGTGAAATTCAATGGTTAACATACTTACTAACTGATTTGAATTTACCTCACATGGCTCCTGTTTCCCTTTTTTCAGATAGTCAGTCTGCTATAGCTATTGCAAATAATCCTGTCTTCCATGAAAGGACTAAACACATCCAAATAGATTGCCACCTCATAAGGGAAAAGATAGCTGCAGGCTTGCTCAAACTTCATCACATTGCTTCTGCTGACCAAGTGGCTGACTTGCTAACAAAACCTCTGCCTTCTACTCTGTTTTTTCACTTACTATCCAAGATTAACATGAACAAGGATTATTTTGTATAAAATATTTGTATTTTAGCTCATTTTATATAAGGGACAATATAGACATTTCGCTATCCTTACTTCATGTATTAACCCTAACTATAAATAGGGTTGTTTGTGTATTGGACGAATTCAATTTTTCACTTCTTGAAATAATATTTGGTTCTTTCTTCTTTCTCTCCAAATTGTGCGAGTATAGTTTGATTCATGAGTTTAATGTGTTAGCCTCTAAAAATTCATATTCTTGAAGTTTAAAAGGGTCGGGATAATTGTTTTAAAGTCGTTGAAAAATCGGGATTGATTATGCCTTCTTCGGAGCCTTGCCGGGTTGAAATCATTGATTTGCGTTGCTGTGTTTTTGAGGTTTAAACCTCTGTAAATGTGTGTTATCGTGGGGTTAAATACCAGGGAAAGTTGAGATTTGAAGGCTCTTAAACTGTTCAAGAATCGAGAGAAAATTTGCCTATAGTCGAGCCTCTTTTGATTGCTAAAATGAGTTGTCTTTTAATGCTGCGATTTTTTTTCTTTCCTGAGTTTTGAGCCTCTAATATTATGTTTATAAACCTGGTACATTATGTGTTTAATTTCCTTAAGATGAGAGTTAAAAATTTGAGATCAAAATCCTTAGAATAATTTTTCGAAAAATCATGTTCATTACCCTTGTTTTCAGTCTCCTTGATTTTCAAAAATTTGATTTTATGGGGCTGCTCTTGCTGACTTTTGAACCTCTAGTCTATGCTCATATATCTGGAAAATATGTGAATTTATGGGGTATAATAGTCGAGTCAAATTGTTCTTAATTCGAGTGGAAAATAGAGATAAATTGGCGAAGTTTCGGGCCTCGTATATTTTCGATATTTTGAGAACTTTGTTGCTGTATTTTTCTGAGTATTAGAGCCCTATATATTCTCATAAACCTGGTATGTTGGTGTTTTAAAAGAAGCCTTGTGTTGTATTTAAAAATTGGGCGTAAAATGCTAAGCCGAGCTCTTTTATTTTTGAATTTTTTTGATGTTTAAAGGGGGCTGTGTTCGCTGCATTTTCTGAATATTTTTGCACCTCCGAAGTATGTGAAATTATGGTATACTTCAGCCTAGACCAATGCCTTAAGGTGTGTTTTAAAAACCGAGTTCAAATGCCGAGATATGAAGCCCTTTTATTTTCAAAAAAAAAAATTGCCTTGTTAGTGTCCCTTTATTCATTTTCGAAAATAATGGAGAAGAGAGTCTGCGATTTTACTGCATAATATGACCTTTGATATGTTGAGTTTGGTGCTGGTAGGTGAGTTTTTACTTATGTGCCGTGAAATGTGATGAATAGATTTGGGTTCATGTGCTTATGTATTAAAATGGGATTTGTGAGAAATTATTTTGTTAGCCTCATTTTTGTTTGATTTGATAATGAGGTGCTGCAATTGCTGCTAAGTATCAGTCTTTGGTTTGGTGCCTGGGAATTTCGTGTTATTATTGCCATTAGATGTGCTTTATATGTTGGGTCCATTTGCCTTGGTATTAATTTGTTAAAATTAGATTTTTGTGAAATTGTTCTAGTCCCTTTTTCCTTGTCAAAAACCTAGTATTTTAGACCCCAAATTATTTTTAAAATGTTTCGAAAAATTCTAAGTATCCCGAGCTATTTTTAGAATTTTAGAAATTATTTCGAGCCTTTAAAATAAATTTTTGAGTCGAGGCTAAGTTTTAAATTTCTAGAGTCAAATTCCGATATTTTTTTTAGAGTCCAAGTCGAGAGTTCCAACATCAATGAAAGAGAAGATTTTGTAAGTCGTGAACCTTAAGCTAGGAAATCCTTCAAATTGGTAAATTAGCTTACCAAGTTAAGAGTTAGTTATTCATCCGAGTGTCGCTTGAATTTATGTAGATTCTGAGGAGTCGAGCCCTCGAGTTTCCACCTAAGCGACGACTCTCAGGTTCAATTCAGAATATCCAGGTGGGTTTTATTTAAACTTGTTATGCTGTAAATATTATAAACGTATAACTTGTGGGTTTCTTATTCTAAAATCGTCTATGCTATAAATGTTATTATTGTTTTAATTATGGTATGATCAATGTATGCATGTGAACCATGTAGCCTTCGATGTGAGCTGTACCGGTCGTCGAACGGTTATCCCCGTAGCTATAGAACGTACCCGTTGGGTAGTCTCCTTTATATTATGTTATGTATGGCCGTAAGACCGGGGCGTAGGCCACGGCTGGTGATCTCCGCTTACCAATTCGTAGGTCTTGGCCGGGCGGGGTGGATTACTCCTACTGGCTGGGCATCGTTGTAAGACCAACTCGTAGGTTTTGGCGTTCGAATCGAGTATCAGCAGTAGTCTATGCGTAGGTGTGCACATGAGGGTTGACTCTGGGATAAGAGATGGGATAAATAATTGATTCGAATACATGCTGCGACGATACCTTATTGATTATTGATTATTGATTACTGTTTTATTTTGTGAATAATGTTTACTGCATAGTGGTGAGCACTACTTTTTCCAACTGTGCTCATCCCCACCTGAAATTCACGTTTCAGGTTAAGCGAGCGAGGCAGGTACGATGGCGGAGTAGAGCGAGTGGTGGTCGGTCTATAAGACTGGTCCTATTATTTGTTATGCTTCCGCTTTTATGAATTGATTATTATGAATATGAACTTGGAGTATTATTGCATTATATTAATTTCGGATTTTATGATTGAATAATGATAAGGAGATGCTCCTTAGAATTTATGAATATTGTTGAAACCCGTTTCGGGAGATTTATGAATTTTTAGAAAACCCGTTTTGGGAGTTAGTAATATTGTTGATGATTAATGATTGAGTTTGACGATTGATTGAGTATTGAGAAATTGGTTAAGTATTGAGGTACGTTTTGAAAATGAGTAGCGCCTCAGGTGTTCTGAAATAAACTTGAAAAATTTATTTTGATTTTCGACAAATAAAAGTGGGGCGTTACAGGTACGGAGAAGGTAACACAACCTAGTGAAGGATCCTCTAGTCATTCTTAGATTCTCCATACAATCTAACTCGTTCATGCCAACCAAATTGTTCAAATGTTTTATTTGTTTAGGAATTCTATTCGCCATGACATATTTAATTCGTTTCGTAATAGCTTCCCTTCTGTTAATCCGTTGTTCCTCGCTCAACGCAATAACCATGCTCATGAAAAAGGTACACTCATTCAAGATTTCTGCCAATAATAGTAAAATTTCAGCCTTTCCCCTAGAAATCTCGACCATAACTTACAACACCTTAGGATGAACCATTTGAAAATGAATAGTAAAATCTGTACAAAACAATTTAAATTTTTTGAGTGACATGCACAAATTCAACCATATACAATCATTCAAAACTCAACAGGTTTTGTCCACACCAACACCAGGTTCTGTCTACATCACACCAGAGATAAATTAAATTTTGGAATTTAAAACAAAACATGTTTTTCATTTTTTGCAAACAGGATTTATTTGATATGTTCATGCCAAACAATATTTGTTGATATGTTCACAGCAAACAAATGATCAAATTTAGAATTTTTTAAACAACAAACATATCGTGGCAAACAATCTATCAAATTCACTATTTTTTAAACAACAAATATTCGAAAACAGAATATATACTTGCGAATGAACCATGTGTACTGTGTCTTACCTTATGCATTGAACTTCCTGAGCCCCGTTTCTTCTTTTCTCGCAGTCACAATTGTTCGTCGGCCGCCGAGAATAACTGCTCTCCTCTCGCCGACTCAAAAGTTGATCTGCACCCAAAAAAGAAATAGTCAGATCTAAGAAAATTTGAAGAAAATAATAAATACTATGTTGTGGAAAATTTGAAACAAGGGTTTGTAGATCTTATTCACACAATATCTTGTGTGAATCGGACGAGCAATGTAGATGTACGAGGAGAAACGAGCTTCAAAAACCGGCTTCAACGCAAAATAAAAATGAGATGAACCCTAACATCAGATTACAGTGAGGAAAAAAAATAAACTGTTGATATTATTTATATGAGGGTATTTTGGTAAATATGTTAGAGAGATTAAATAATAGGATATTGTATCCCACGCTAGGGGCCGAATGAGCAATACGATTTTTTGGTTTTACAGCTACCTGGCCTGGATCATTTAAAGGGCTTTTGCTTCTCCAACCAAACAAATTAACATAATGGATATAGTAACATTTTAAATGATATCAAGCCCAATATGAACAACCAAATGACCCTTGATATATAGGGGGATATAATTTTTTATGGGAACTCACCCTAAGTAGAATCAGTAATGCCAAAAATATAAAACGGATAAAGTTGGAGCACTAAAACGAAAATTTTTCCTTCCGCGATATGCTAAATCTGAAAAAAATTGTAAATCAAAATTGAGTACGGACAAACGACACCACCGTCCCGGTCAGAAACTGTTTGCTCCGCTAAAACGAGTCAACTCGGTATGTTCTATCCCTCTCCTTGTCTCCATCACTTCTGTGAGATACGTACATGGGTATTCCTGGATAAACCAAATCAAAATCTTAGGTCGAGGAAATTCGAAGATTCAGGTTTTTGTCGACGAATATATTTTGTTTGCCTTTTGATTTTGTCGTTTTGGAACGATTACCCAGTAAGGGCTTTTGATAATCAATCTTGACAGACTCTTGATGTTACCTTTTTTAGTTGTCTGATATCATTTCAGCTGCAGATTGTCGACCGATTGGTTAAATGGTGTGTTTAGGATTAATACGTATGTCAAATTTGAATTGTATATGCATTTGGTTGAGTTCTTTTTCCGATTTCGTTCTCTTTGACTGTTCATTCGGTCTTCTAACACCCAGTCTTTCAATCTCAGCGCTGGTTAGAGCTATGTATAAGTGCATCCATTCTGTTTAATAAGGATGCCAGGCATACCTCTCGTGGCTCGTGAAACTGCGTAAGTGTTTTCTTGGCTAAGAGCTGCGATCACAAAATATGGAGCTTAGTAAGGCATTAATGACTCGCCTTTTTCATTAAATTAATAATGTTTACTTCAATTCATGTGACCTTTTTTGTAACAATGGTTGGGGATGTCAATCTGTCATAGAATGTTATGCTCCAAAGCCGTTAAAATGAGTTTCATAGAAATCTTGAAGTTCATTCTGTTGGTCCGTTTCAATGGAGGACTGGAAATTGCAAGGGTGCAGGTGCAGCTCAATTTTTTTAATCATGGAATAATGTTTTTTATACTTCTGTGCAACTTTCTCCAAAATTGGAAGTGGTTGTTAACATATAGGGATTCACGGTATTGATTCTAGAGAGCACAACCCACGCAAACACACATACTTTAGTAAAAGTAAAAATCAAAGAGAAGGCCTTAAGATTGTAAGAATGTCCTCAAAAGACATAAAATTGTCTTATCTTAGGGTCCCAATGATTGATTTTGGAACCCTGAACCCAGATTCGAGTTAATCGTTTCTACTTTTTCTTAGTTTACCATATGGGAGACTGACTTATGGGCCATGCTCATGAATTTGGTTTATTATGTTTCAAGTAAGGTGACCGACCACATTTGAGATGTGGTTTTTAGTGGTCAACTCAGATGACCATTGTTATCTAATTTCTGGAACAGGAATTGTGTTTGCAATTGCAGTTACTCTAGAGGGGCAGATCATATGTGTCGCCAAGATCCCCGTGCACATTTGTCTCCAGAAGAGCAAATTGCAGCTGAGGAGAGCCTTTCAATTTATTGCAAGCCAGTTGAATTATACAATATTCTTCAGCGCCGAGCTGTTAGAAACGTAACTTTCTTGCTTTTCGCTGCCTTATCTACAACTTGTTCTTGTTTGTTTATTTCTATTTTTATTATATTTGTTCTCTATTCTTTTGCGTACTAATTCTGGAGAGAAGGGAGGTTGGAATCGAATCCAACCACAGACACACATGCCTTACAACTGGGCTGCCTAGCGGTTCCCAAGTCTAGTTTATGTGATATTTAATTAGATATTTTTGCTACATGTGAAAACATCTGGTGCCATTTCTTGAGGATCAATTACCACGAGAATGCAGCTAAGAGGGCATCAACCAGGGTTCCAACTTCCGATCCTGGATCTTGTTGGTTTATTTGGTTCTTACTATCTCCTCTCTGCCCCTCTACTCCCAACTATATAAAATAATTTCTAGAGGACCAATTTTATACTTACTTGAACTACTTGTACATATATGCTTGCTGGTTTTTGGTGATCATTGTTTGTGTTGGGATAGTTGTCAAGCTTTTCGTCATAAATAATTTTCATTATAGTAATTTTTCTGTTTCATTAACAAAAGTTAAGGTTCTTCTGCAGCCATCCTTCCTTCAAAGATGTTTGCGATACAAAATACAAGCAAAAAACAAGAGAAGGTATGCAGTATTAACCTTGTCATTATTATCTTTAGTTGTGCCCAAATTGCTGACTTCTTCTCAGGCTTGGGGTGTAAAGAAATATGGGTTAGAGTTTTCGTTTATCTTGTTTAATTGCTTCTATTTGAATGCTTTATTGTTCAACGGTGTCCAAAATAATTTTATGTTTTTTTGCAGATTATCATTGACTCTGATTTTCTAATTTTTCCTCAAATTTAAAGTCTAATTTTATAAAATACAGCACATTATATAATATTGTTGATTGTTGACTAGAAATACTAGTTCCTTTAATTTGGACAATGCAAGCATATATTTTTTTTAAATATTTTCCGGGTGCCTAAATGTGCAGAATGAGAATTGAAATTCTTTTATAACTATAGAGTCATCTATATATCTTTGCTAGAAGATGCAGCTGAGATGTTCTCTATCAATCACTACTACCATTTATTTATTTTTTGTGCTGATACTGGTTGCCAGTCTACATTTGTGCAATGGGTGTGTGCTTAGTATTTTTTGTGATGTATACTTCTCAGTGACATACATGATTGATGTTGTTGTTAACTCTGTTTCTCCTGTGCCCTAGGATTCACATGACAATATCTCTTCCATCAACTGTAAATGACGAATCTCGAATTCAAAGTCTATTCCCTTTATGTATCCTGTTAGCAAGACCAGTTTATAGTCCTGCAGTTGTAGAGGTACTGCATGAATTCTGTTATTTTACTTGTATATTTGCACTTTTTTCTTTTACTCGTTCTGTTCCACTCTGACTACATCTTGATGCAGGATTCTGCAGTTTATCATTTCAGTCGAGCATGTATATTAACTAAATGTGCGGGAGATGGTCGGATGAGCCAAGATCAAGCTAATTTTATTCTTCCTGAGTTTAACAAACTGTCAGCAGAAGTTAAATCCGGTTCTCTCTCTATATTGTTTGTCAGTTGTGGTATGCTGTTTTTCCGTATTTAATTTTTATAGCAATTGAGTTTGTTTTGTTCTGCAAAATTTTCATGCTTTACTGCTATTTTTGCAGTCGAACTATTTAAGGAGCATGCAGAGGGATCATTATTTCCAGGTGCATTGGCCAATAGTTAAGATTTATTACCTTTTTTGGGTGATTTTTGCATATTATATTTGCTCCTTAATCCAAAGGGAGACAGCTATGTTCTGAATTTATTTCTGCTGTAGACCCTTAGATTTGGAGTCCCCCATTTCATTGAGAGAGTTAAGTTGAATAGCCACTTTTCTGTAGCATGCTTTTAGTTCTAGTCGGTGGTGGTTTGCTTGAAATTGGCTGTATGAATTTCTCTCTCATACAACAGTCAGCAGGTGAGAATTGTACACCATCAAGGTCTACTTGAATGAAGCAGCTTAAGCTCTGTGGAGTTGGTTGTCCAGGTTCAGGTTCCAGAAGTTGAGGCTGTTATTTGATATGCTTTCATTGATTTTTTTTTTTTTTTTCACTAGAGAAAATGGTTGAAAACTGGGATTAGATGTAAGATGATAATGTAATGAGTATTGCTGAGATGTAAAAATCGTAAAATCAGTGGTAGTTTGAAATATATGAGTGGATGACTAGTAAATTTTGTAGGGAAATGTGTAAGAATGGTTGAAGTGTATTTCAAAATTGGATAGATCAAACCAAGGAGAATAAAGTGACATGAGTGAATGTTGTGCCTTTTTAAAAAAATTATTTAGTGAGATGAAAATGTGAAATATTTCATATCCAATCACAACCTGAGCTGGGTTGACTTGAATGAAATCTTGATCAGTACATTTGTGGTTATCAAAGAATTGGGGAAGATGTAACTCCATTAAAACTTATTTATATTACATGGTTGACTTGCCTTTTATATAATTTCTTCTAACCGATAGGGATCGTATTCAGTTGAATGGAAGATAAGATTTAATCAAACTTGAGAAGAAAAAACATCATTAGCTTTGTTGATTCATTGTTTGATGACTGCACTGAAGTAACCAAAGTTATGGGATGTATGTTTCCAATGTTGGGTTTTCACTAGGTGCCGCGATTATGGCTTTTGGATGTAGTCATGTTTGATGTGCTTGCACTTTCCACTTCAAGATTCTTTCATGTTGAAACCTTCCATATCACATTCTATTATATATATATATATACTCCAGGTTCCTGCATTTAATGATTTGTCTTCTTTTATGTTCTCTCTTCATTGTTCCCATCGAGCTAATATTTTTGCTGTATTTGTTTTATTCATAGCTAATGTTGAGGGTCCCTGCTTCCTCGGTAAAATTCCAATGGAACTACTTCATTTATCATGGGACAAATCTCTGAACTTGAGTGGTGGGCAGAGAGCTGAGATGCTATCCACTGTTGACTTGCATTCATGCTACTTGAAGGTTGCAATTGAATAACTCTCGATTATATGTTTCATTGTTAGTGTTGCTTTGTGTTCTGAGTAACTTTTCTTTTGTTTCTGTGTCTTTTTTTCCTCCCTCTTGTAAAGTGATTGCAGTGTTCAATTGATTCATCTTCAGATTTCTTGGTATAATCAAGAGGAGGCATTTTTTTTCATGACTTGTGTGCCCAAGTATTCAGATTTAGCACTGATGTTTCTCCCAGAGCTTTCTGGAAGACATCTTGAGCTTGTTGGTAGTGCTAAAAAATATGGATTTGTGTTCTTATCATGCAGACCTCTTTGCAATTATCCTACTCTGATGATTTCGTTGAACTCCCCAGAATATTACTTGTTTCATGACCTTCTTCTTTATGATAGGCTGGAATCCCAAGCAAACCCTTAGGAAAAGCTCTCACTATCTTCCAAATGAAAACATAGGCTATTGCATGATCCATTTGGTTATTTACCCGTTGCTCCCATATCTATTGTAATGTTTCTTGACTGTTTGGACGCTTCTCTCAAATCTGATGTAATTTCTGTGTGTTCTCACGTGGAAATAATCACCTATTGCCTTTTTCCTGTTTCTTAATTAGTTTTTTATTTGCAGACAAACTGTTTTGGAGATGACAAATGCTTCTCATTTCGTAGTCCTCGTGACAGAACTATGGTACATCCCCTCTCTCTTCAATGTCAAAGTTATATTAGAAAAGAAAAATAAATATGAAGTCTGTTTTTACGGAAGAGCTTTAGTTAGATTTTAGGTGATGTTCAGTCATTAAAATTTCATTTCTTAATCATTACATATTTTCTGTTTGCTTTACCCAAGCCTATGTCTCAACAACTTCAAGTCCGTGTTGCGGCAGAAGAAGTTGGAACCAAGGAGAGATCTCCTTATGATTCATTTTCATACAGAGGCATTCCTTCCTCCACTTTGCCACAGATTATTAGGTGACTTATAGCCCCCATTCATCTCCGACCTCAGTGTAGAATATGGGCACATGTGTGTGTACATTCATTAACTTCATGGTTGTTGGCTAGGTTGAGGACTGGAAATGTTGTTTTCAACTACAAATACTATAATAACAAGTTGCAGAGGACCGAAGGTAATTTGATTAGCCTTTCTGGAGACGTGCTTTGAATCATGAATTGTAGCTTGTTTGTTAGTTCACCTTATGCCATTTGTGATCTGTGCTGGTCTGGCTATTCATTCACAAATTATAGAGCTACGCATATGGTTTTGTTGGAGCGCACTTGATTTTTCGTGGTCTTCAACAAATCTTATGCTTATGCCACAAGATAAGCTTCTGAATGTCAACTTTTATCATCAATAAGTTGTAGCTTTGATCGGGGTAAATGCCGGTCTTAGTTATCTACTCTTTTCTTGCTTGTTCGCTTGTTGAATTTGGTCTTTCATGTCGAGTATGATGGCAAGTAGGTGACTGTCAACATTTCCTCGCCTGACTAATCGTAGAATCTAAAGGCAAAGACTTCAAAGAAGTTGTACTTTGTGTAGTTTCTGCCAGAGATAAATTATAGGATATATAGGAACCTGCATAATCTTTTCTCCTGTAACTGTTCTTTGTGGGGGAGGCAGTTACCAGTGGGGCAAAATTGCTATCCCTAGACGGAGGGTATGAGATAATAAGAATCAAGTAAACTGCTGATTGCCTGTTATGGTGAATAGTTCTTCATGTGTCCTTTGTGTTTCTGTCGCTAAACGTTGCTGCTAAATTCTGGAAGAAACCTGACTTATTATATACATATACAGTGACGGAAGACTTTACATGCCCTTTCTGTTTGGTTAAATGTGCAAGCTTGAAGGTACTACCCAACTTGATGTTCTCATGTCTTATTGCTAAAAGTTCTGCAGATTTTTAACTAATGGGTGAATACTTTAACAGGGGCTGAGATATCATTTGCCCTCCTCTCACGACCTCTTCAACTTTGAATTTTGGGTTAGTAAACTCGATTAGTTTTAAAAGACTTCAATTTCATATGTGTTTGAGTTTCTATTCTGTT
>BKCP01004002.1:274870-293290 GCA_008636005.1 Striga asiatica
GTTATGCCTGTTTCTCAAGTTTATCCATGTTGTCTTGAGATAATGTGCATCTGTATCAGTCTACTAAAAATTCCTGTAATCAATGCAGCCCATGGCCTGGGAGCAAGTCCTGTCTGATCGTGACAGTGAGGATGAAGTTGATGACGATGTTGCAGATCTTGAAGATCGAAGGGTATGCTATTCTCATCTGAATTCTGCTGGTTCCCAATCATTGTATTTCATCTATAATGAGCATATGACCTGCCTCCATTAGAGGTTTCGTTTTGCATTGAAATTGTGAGCATGGTACATTACATAACATTGATATATGGCTACGGGCTATTACAAATTTTGTTTGTATAAAAAAAATTCAAATCAATCATCCTATGGACCAGTGTTATTAATGGCGGATGGCCAAAATCCGGCTATCGTGGCCGCCGTGGCTGCCATTTGTTAACACTGTTATGGACTGGAATATGCTGCTCTGTTTTTGGAGATAATTACTATTTCCATGTGCAATTAAAAGGAATGTTGTTGAACAGATGCTCGATGACTTTGTGGATGTTACAAAGGACGAGAAGCAGTTGATGCATCTCTGGAATTCTTTTGTCAGGAAGCAAAGGTGAGAGACTTTTTTTTTTGTTTTCTCTTTCTGCTTTTCCCTTTCCTGATTTCTCGAGTATCGTAGCTGTTTCATAAGACACTGATTGTGAGGTTTCAGTTAAGGTATTGTATTCATCTAGACGAGGTTTATAGCTCAATTAAAGTCCCAGTTATACCATCAATTGAAATAGGAATGTTGACATGGATAGGACCTTAGTTTATATATTTTTTTTGCCGTTTTTGTTTTTCTCTCTGTATTTCATTTAAGCGCTCGTCTGTCACAATCACAGAGTCCTTGCAGATGGTCATATTCCTTGGGCCTGTGAGGCGTTCTCCAAACTGCATGGACAGAATCTTGTCCGAACACCTGCTCTACAATGGTAACTTTTGCGATTTCTGATAACTGGCACTGCTATATATAGTGGCTCTCGATTTTGTTTTCTTAAAAGTATATCCTTTTAGTTTCTTCTCAAATTTTCAAATCCCTTTCTACCATAGTAAAAGTTTCCTGAGAATTTCTCATGCGTTGCTGCAAAAGCATCTCAGAAAATAAGTGTATGTATCCTGTTGATTATATTCTTTAAGTGTCCAATCATCCATCTGGACCAGTTGTTTTATTATTTGTGGCCCTTTTAAAACCATCTATCTTCAACAAATCACTTCTTCTGGATTCTTGTTCAATTATGCAGAATTACTTATGAAGGTTACATATGAATGCAGTGCATTATTATTATTATTATTATTGAGGATATTTTATTCATGTTCATCAGTAATTGCAAATAATATTCTATTTGCTCATATCATTATATGATGGACAGGTGTTGGAGATTATTTATGATTAAACTGTGGAACCATGGCCTTCTTGATGCTCGCGCGATGAACAATTGCAATATAATTCTGGAGCAAGTCCAAAGCCAGGATATTGACCCGGGAGAATGAGATACAGAGGGAACTTCATCATACCATTATTTAAGCGTGTCTTTTATTTTTAAGGTGGAAATTCACATGCAAATTCCCGACATTAACTATTTTTTTGGGCGAAAAAGCACAAGAAAAAAGAATCCCTCTGCTGATACATGACATGAACCCCATGAGTTTACTTGCTTAATTGAGAAGGGAGGCTGTTGTTGTACATGGGAACAACTTGTTTAAATTCTCCCAGTGTCTGCTTATTCCAATTTTAAATATACAAACTCATTTATTGTTTCCTTCTTCTTTCATATGTATACTTGTAAGATTGTTATAGTTTCTGGATGATTTTGGGTAGCTGATAGGTGATGGGATAAGTTGGGGAAGAGAGGAGTACCATACAAGTGTACAAAGGCACGTAAGGTAATTAATCATATGCGCACGAGGCAAGTACATGCCGCGTTTTGGGTAGTAGTACGCTCTTAAATTGGCAAAACTTAAATGGAAAGTAGTATATAATGTTTGGTGGAAATAGCACATAATTATATGTTCTACCTGTAGCTTATGAGTTGTTAAATCTTACCCGGCATCTCATTAAAATTAACCATCTTTTTCTCATTCTCTTCACCGATAGTGTAAATAGTTGTGGATTCTCATTCTTTGGGATGTCAAAGGGTAGTCGGTTTTGACAAACCTGAACCCAACCCGCATATGATTTACCCTACCTGAACTTGTAGGTTCTATGAGGAACGTTGTCCTCGTGCACATTCGAGTCTATTAAAAATTAATCATAACGTCACAAAATCTATAGTTAGGATTAAGATTTACATGTTTAAATTTTTGTCGATTCAGAGACGTTTCTAGTTTCTGTTGTTAGAGATCGTCTGAATTTCGTAGTCCGTTGGGTTGCCGGACTTGGCCTTGCCATCACCGGACCTTGACCGTGTTCCACGCCTCGCGTCTCCGGTCACTTGCCGCTCGCGTCGGATCGTCTCGACTGCAGGTGGCTAAGTTGAATTGCTCCAGGGTCACCGTGGACTCGATGGAGCGTATGGACCAAGCTGGACTGGTTTGGATCGCTTTTGGGTCGCTCTGGAGCGGATAGAACCAGGTCTGGTGCGTTGCTTGTGGATTAGGCTGGGTCTGGTGCATTGCATGCGGACTGGACCACGCTGGGTATGTCTACTGGGCCTGGGAGCACGCGGGTCATCCTTCACAAACGGACGCTAGGTGTTGGGACTACACGGGTCGCTAAGACTTAGGGCACGAGAGCACTGGGGTGCTTAGGGTCGCGTTGGAAACTCGTGGAGCATGCTGTCGGGTCGCGGCGCAGTTGCAGGGACTCGCTGTCGGGTCTCGCGAGCCATACGGGTTGCGTGAAGAGCACGCGGGCTGTGCGCTGGGATACAGGGCTATGCGGGTCTGTGCCCAGCGAAATGGGTCTATGTGGGTCTGCGTGAGGCCAGGGCACAGCTGAGCGCGTCCAAGGTGTACACCTCGCTTAGATTTACTAAAATCTTTTCGCTTTATAATTTGAAAACACTAATTTAATTTTCCAAAACTATTATTAAATTTTTTCGAAAATACTTTATCTCTATATCGCGGGATGCTAATAAGCTTACTAGCTTGATCTCTTTATCTCTTTTAAAACTAATACGCATGCAATCAAGTAATTCATTATAGATTAAGACGCCTTGAAAATACTGGGATTAAACATGCATAATATTAAAGTCTCATAATCTGAATACATGTCTGAAACTGCGAATATTGAAATAATTCAAAATCATAATCAAACATACTAGTCCAAACATGTTCAAATATACTACATGACATGTTTCCTAAAAAATATCCTTTCGCTTATAACCACCACCACGTGCTAGCTCAAGCGCCACGCTGGACGCCGTCACCTAAAAAAATTGGATAGTGGAGGCGTGAGCATAAAGACTACGTGCTCCGCAGAAACCAACATTGAATATACATCAATTATAATAATCCATCATGAAATAAGCATACATGCAAATAACTGTTCTTCATCTGATGCGAACTACTAGCATTCAAACTTGTTTGGGAAATCATGTGTACACTCTGGGTGGCATTGACCGCCCCTGAACCTGGATGGTGGCATTGGGCCTCCCAACTCAGGCGATAAGTAGTTGCAAGGACCTACTTGTAGGTCGTTGTCATTGGCCAATACTTTATCTCTACATACATACCTCATGTTGAGATATGTGAGGATCTCGTTATGTACAAGTCACGAATTCAATAGCAAACGTAAACCTATGCGCAACGGATCTAAATGTTTGACGTAGAAAATTTACGACTTAAAATTTTATGAATCTGTCGGATTCGGGATGACCGGGAACAGCACACGAACAAGTCGGGATCATGAACGAAACATCTCGGTCTCAAGATCGGGTTGTGTGGGTCGTCGGGCGCCGGTCGTGCCACACCAGTTCGGTCGCGTCGGGCTTCTGGTCGGCAGCGATCGGTTACGGCGGCTCGGGTCATGGATCGTCGACTTCTGTGGAAAATCACTAGGTCTTGATTACCTATGGATCTACTACTGCATTACTCAAACACCTCTTCAACTTGTACTAGTGGAGCAACAAGTAGAAGATAAAGCTCCTAGTGGCTGGGCCCCCAGAACCTGCTGAAGTGGCTGGGCTCTCAGTGGCTTCTTGCCCTTATCCGGGCGTTTAGTGGTCATTCCTCCTCTTGTTCGAGCCGGAGGATGGCTAAGCAGTAATAGCTGGTTGGGTGATGATAGCCAACTGAGGAGACTGGGCATGATAGTAGGAAGGGATGGGGGCAACCGGGGTCATGTAGCTCTCATCCTGCTGAGTTCGAATAACAGTGTCGGTGAAGGACAACTCTCTATGACTAGCCACTAAGAGACGAATGTCCTGCCAAAGGCCGTCTAGGAACTTGCGAGACTTTCTCTCCTCAGTATCAATCATGTGCCGGACAAAGGCACTCAGATGGGTAAAAGTGCGAGCATACACCTCCACAGAAGTGGCGCCCTACTGAAGATCCCAGAACTCCCGCTCCATGCGGCCGCGATAGCTCTTGGGGAAGTACTTGTCGGAGACGATCTCCTTCATCCTCACCCATGTAACGTCCCGTTTTATTTTAAAGAATTTACCAAATTTATTTATGAAAATCAGAGTAAAATTTTTCGCAAAATCTCAAGTTAAAACTTATTTCTCAACGGGCGCTACTTAACTACCAAAAACAACTAAACAAATACGAACAAATAGATTGAACCTATTCATGCATAAACTAACAATCATCAAAATTAAACCAATTTATTCATTAGGTTTCAAATCCAACCAGAAAGTTAAAACATTATTCCAAAGGTTCAACCTGACATAATCAATGTATCCAAACCGAAGCAAGAAAAATCAAAGACAAGAGCAACAATTTAACATAATGGGTGGACTTCTCTTCACTCCATTAGCATGGGGACTTGGGGCTACATTGGGGATGACTTGGGTGGACTTTGAGGAGGTTTTCAGAGCATCTTGGCTGGAGACAATGGTCTGGTCGGGTAGGTGCATGAGTGTGGGGACAAAGATTCCACTACTGAATAAAATATTCACATGCACATGCATCCACTTTGGCTAAGGACTAATTAACTTTCTTTAATACTTGCTTAGGGCCATCTTAGCTCTAATTGACCCTCATTAAGTCTTTAATAAATGCAGCATATAGGTCTCAACAAAGTGGGCCAGAACTTGCGCATTTGGGCTCAAGAAGGTGGGCTGCCGCTGCTGGCGCTAGCGCGGGCTACTCGCGTGGAATGACTTGGGCTGAGGCTAATGCTCCCTCTTATGATAAAAAAACACTTAGAAAAATTATACTAATGATTGGCTAAGACTTGGGCATGGTCTTGGACACGGCCTTGGACCTCGGCACGGCTTGGGGCGCGGCATGAGGTGCGGGCGCGAGGCTTGGCACGAGCGGGCTTGGGTGAGTGCTAGGCTCGAGAATGAGGGTCTAGGGTTTGAACTTGGAACTTTTAAACACTTAGAAAAATATTCTAAGTATTAGCTCAAATGTTCGGCCATGACTTGGAAAGATACTCGGAACGAGATTAGGGTTCGAGGCTAAATGATTTTCCGAGTCGAGTAGATATCACTTATCAACCCAAATTAATGAATTGATCTTGATCTTATCATGATATAGAAAATTCAAAGGAATAATCTATCATACTTAGGAAATAATTGAGCACTTAGCATATAAATCAAATAACTTAGAATTTATGAAAAATACAGATTTCACTTATAGTCAAGCAGTGAAACCGTTCTTATACTATTTCTGATCGGGGCGTTACAGAAAATCTCCCCAAGTCCGATAAAAAATCCAGCGCACTCGACAACTGATCATCACCCGCGAGCACGCCTAGCGGACAAGTTCCCCTGTAACGCCCCGTTTTATTTTAAAGAAATTACCGAATTTTATTTGATTAAAATCAGAGTTAATTTTTTTTTTTTTAATTCCAAATTAAAAACATTTATCGAGAAACGGGCGCTAGTAATTAACCACAGCAAATGAACACGTCCAATCAATCAAACCAAAGAACCTACACATGCTTGAGCTATCAAAATAAACAATCGCATAAAACATAAATCTCAAAATCATTCACAAACGTCTAGCATGAATTCAGATTCAAACGAAAACTCAAACATAGTTCGAAGGCAAATAAATAAATAATCCAAAGTATGAAAGCAAATGATTAAGTAACAAGTTTATGCGCAACAAACAATCAGTATACGAAATCAAGCAGGGATATAAACACATAATAAAATATCCAAATCCAAGCGAGAAAATAATTCAAGTCAAGTTCCAGTTCAACAAATCATAAACAGGCGGAAGCACAATATATCATCAAACAGTGACCACCATCTCGCTCGTCCTATGCCACCGCCTCCAGCTCGTCTCCACCTAAAACAAAGGAAGAGAGAAACAACAAAGAAAATAATGGGGGTGAGCAACCAACAAGCTCACCATTATCGCACAATTATCCCGTATAATTATTTTAAAAAGCAGTATCACAGTAAACAATATCAGTATCCGTATGCATAGAATTCATAGCCTAAACTTCTTACCCGGCCCTATCGCAAACCTCATATGTACATACAACAACCTTCCGACCAAACATCGGCAAGGCCGTAACTGGAAAATTTCCCCCACCCCGAACTGCTCACGGATCATGGGAGTCCACCCCGAACTACTCACGGATCATGTATGTTTTCCAGGAGACAGTGGAGATGTTTTTCCCCCCCGAAACTCACACGGATCAGGGCGTCTCCTCCCGGATACAACGGGCAGGTGACCTCTCACTGTTATGCATTCATCAAAGGCACTATCGTTCGGGACACTTAGACGAGAGTTCTCATGCATACAATAATTTTCAAAAGAAAACATTACACGAAATAATGAGTGCGATAAATATGGAATACATCATAAATGTACCCACCTGATAGCAGCAACAGTTCAAATCACAAATCTCGAGATGAGGCGAGGTCAACACCTCTAGGCACCTACATTAAGTCCAGATACTAAAGTCAACACTTTAATCTAGACCTATGTAGAAAATTCACAAATTGACTTAGCCGAACTCGGTTCGACCAAGTGGTTCGTGAAGTTCTGTGGATATGGGAACACTAGGACTTAGACTCGATCAATCCACATATTTAAGATCACACAAATTCAAATAAAAGACATTTAAACAAGCCACAAGTACACACGTAACAAACTTGGTCATCAACACTTAACCAAAAATCATTATTCAAAACAATTGTCAATATTCACACTTGTATTAGAAGGTCCATCAAACCAACGAGTTAACTTCTGAACATTTTACACAAAATTCACCTCACAGTACTTAGAAAAATTACCAAGATTCAGCCTCAAACTCGTTATACACAATTTTATAAAATTCATAGAAATAAGCAGCAAAAACGAAACATAAATTCATATTCATACCAAATGAATGAATCACGACTTGAAGTTTTAACACCATATATTTCAGCATGTGAATATCATCAGGTAAAAATTCCAGCAACTGACATTAAATATACGAATTTTAAAAATTAAAACAAGTTTCTGCTGTTTTCGGATTTTAATTAAAATTGAACCAAAATGAACTCCGAAAATTCCCGTCTTTTTAGAGAATGAAAGTCAACACAAAATAAGCACATAAACCAAAATTCAGAATTTTTCAGCAACTGAACAATTTTGTATAATCAAAACCACATTCAGAAGATTACCCAAATAAATCATTTACCCTATCGAACTCAATCCAAAAATTTTACAAATTTTACACAACACATAAATATATTAGATACATACCATACTCGAAAATCAGCCAAAATGGAGCACCAAAAAATTATTTAAGCATTTTACAAGGAACTGAACAGAAATCAAATTAATTTTTAAAAATAGCTAAAGACCTTTAAAAATCACAAATATTTTACAGCAGCTATATATTCATAAAACATAGCTGCTCCTAAAATTTCAAGGCAATCGGACTAGTATTCAATTTATAGTGAATTTTACATTCAAAACAGCAATTATGAACTTCGACGATGGATATCTCCCAATCTATAAACCCAAACGACACAAGGTCAAAACCATTGTGTTCATAATGATCCTAAGTTCCTAAATCCACAGCAAGTAATCACGCATGACCAGTTCTCGCTCGATTTGCACGAATCGACGAGTACACATCAAAATTACGACAATATAATATAATGAACGATAATATCACATAAAATCATATCGCTTCTCCAAATATCATATCGAACACAATCGCACAATAATCACATATCGTACATCAAATCGCAAAAGCACACCACATCATTTAAACACGATAAGCAATTAACATAAAAACGATTTAAACAAGACGGGATCGACTAGGTACCGTTCTCGGGAAAAATAAAAAAACGGAACGAAAGGGAAGGCGAGCTCGTGGCAAGCTCGATGGTTCCACGCGTCTGGCTAGAAAGAGGAGCAGCAGCTGAAGAGACTTGCCGAGGGCGCTGCGTGGGTCGCCGGAGCTTGCTGGCTGCGGCGGAGGGTCGCGGCAGAGGCGGGGAGACCGCCGGAGGAAAGGCAGTGGCGATGGCGGCTCGCGGAGGAGCGTCGTTCATGGCGTGAGGAGGCTTCCTACTGCGAGGAGGAGTAGGTCGCCGGTCGCCCGTCGTCGGACGTCGGGGCTGAGGTGCTGCTCTTGGAGGAGCAGTGGTTCGCCTGCGAGGAGGAGTTGCAGGCGGAGACAGGGCCTGCGCGCGGTGGTGGGTCGCCGAAAGAGATTCATCAGGTCTGCTCACAGAAAGGAGGGCTCGTCGGGGCCTGCTGGTTCGCGGAGGTGAGGACAACAGCTCGCCGGGGGAGTTGCAGGCGCGGCGGAGGAGGGTGAGTTCGCAGCGGAGCAGGCGGTGGTTCGCCAGAAGGGCTCGCCTGGAGAAGTCGCTGCGTGACTGGGACCTCTCGAACGGTTGCTGAGCGGGCAGAAATCGCCGGAATTGCGACGAGTGCTCGCGGCGGATTTCCGGTGAAGGAGGAGATGACGATGGAGACAGAAATTTAACAGAGGGGAGGTGAGGAAGATTATCTGCGACGCGAATTAACAAAAGAGGATAAGAGACGATGCGCGAGAGAAGAGAGAGCGAGAGTTTTGCGGCTGGAGCAGAGAAAATTAGGGATTAATAATGAATGGTAGGCTTGGTCTAAAGTGTAATGGGCCCAATGTTTAACTCGCTTGGGCGGATCTAATTCACTTTCAAATGGACCGAATTTAATAATCAAAGGGTCGGTTCCCGGGTTCGGTTCGCGACAATTAAATCGGCTCACGGGCCGGTTTGCAAAAGTAAATCGGCTCACGGGTCCGACTACAATTCAAACGGATATTCTCGGGCTCAATTTCGGTTCCAATGAAAATTTTTGGACTCGACAACGAATTCAAACGCACGATAAAAATAAACCGAACAATATATATATTTAATAAATCACGAAAATCAATTAGACAATTAGACATTTAGCATTTAATCACATTTTTGCAATAAATAATATTATGGCATTCAAGATAAAAAAAATATAAATATTATCATAAAAATAATAATAACAATAAAAAAAAAAAATAATAATATTCTCAAATAATCCACAAATAAATGGGGCTTTACATCTACCCTCCTTAAACGATTTCCGTCCCCGGAAATCCAAGAAAAATCATCCCAACAGGACAATTGACACACGAGAGAAGCTCAAACCACTCAGCTCGGATACCCCGTCCGAATCTTCCCACTCTACCAAGTCACACCGTACTAGCCGTGGTTACCCTGCTGGACTTTGACGAGTACCTCTTCCGGACTCTCCCTGCTGGATTCGTCAATCCAGTAGGTCACCGGTACCTCATCAAAGGTAAGGTCCTGCCCTCATGCAGCTCGTCAAAGATCGCCTCGTGCCTAGAGTCGCGCACCAGTCCCCTCTGCACGAGGCACTGAACAGGTCGTGCACTCTCGCAAGCTCCGGTGATGGGGTCAACCGTCAGCTAAGACGCCGACTCAGTCGAGAATCACGAAGGGAATGTGGTTGATACTTCCTCTCTTCCCAGAACTCGAGGCGTACAACGCCTCTTTCCGTACTCAGAACCTCGTACGGTACCATCAAGATCGTCACTCATAGCCATTGCTATAAGCGCACCTTCTTATGGTAAGAAATTCCACACGACCCACCCATCGAGTACACCAGACTCAAAACCAGTCTCTCAGGGTCTCGACATCATGTCCTAAACGCATAACTATCTGGATTTCTACGCGGTGCCAAGTTCAGTCTCGTGCCCGGGTCACGCTGACATCTTGCCCACGATCCCAATGTGATCCGTGCGTCCGTATCAAACGGACCGCCACGGGATCTCATACAATAGGCTAACAAAGCAACAACAACACCACAAACTCAACACTGATACCTACAGAAAACACGGTTCTGCTCGATATCGCTGACAAAGCCTCATTCCCTGCCGACACGAGTAACAGCTCGTATGCAATTTAGGAAGTATCAACTAGATATTCGAAAACAATTTCTATCCCAGAAACTGACTCTCAAATAGGGATGCTCGACGATCCCATTATAACGGTCTAAAAGGACATAGCCAGTCCGAGTTTTAATGCACTGTCACCCGAGAGATGTCATACACACTGGCGCTGCATAAGCGGGGTGCTGGGACGTGTGCCTACATCTGTTCGGAGAACAGCTGCAAGGTCAAGGTTTCGGCCACACACTGGCTTGGGGAGCTCCTGCGTTCGGTGATGGTGGCTGCAGCTCTCGTGCGAGTCAACGATCGGCCCTGCAGTGCCTCACGTCTCTCAGCACAGGCTCGCGTGCTCGACCACCACTTCGCGTGACTACTACACCAGTCAGCGTCGGCGCTCGGTTCGAGATACAGAAAAGAATTACTCTAATTCAGAATTCGCACTATCTGAGGTAGCCGAGAAGGAAAGGTTTTCACAAAACCAAGATACATTAGGGTTCAACAAGGACATAAATCCCCAGCATTTAGGTATCGACAAACTCGGATGGTTCAGGGCTTCCAAATCATCATATCGAAAGAAAAACGAATATCAGCATCCTCAACTAGGAATCATCCCCAAAACAGTGGTCATTGCCGAGCAATGAAAATGATCGGCTCGCATGACTCTTCCGACTAACAATGTCGGCCGTCACGTCAGCTCTTTCACCGGTAGCTAAACGCGTCGGTAGTCTTAAACGAGCTCAAATGCTACGCTGCTAAGATTTTCACGTTCCTGGATCTCTTCACAAAGCCTCCTTGGTTGATTTGTCACGATCACGCCTCGAACATATGTCATCAACGATAAAAAACACGATAGACCGATCCGAGTATGAATGGAGTACCCAGACCGAAAGGCATCACCACAAACAAAAGAACGATATAAGACAAGCAGAAAAACGAAACATACTCGTCTTAATCAATACACCAGGTTGCAAGCCTTGAAGGGGAACTTCAAACGAACCAAAAACAAGAGTTTTCAAAGGATAGCCAAAATTCAAAGAAATACAAAGGACCACCCTCGAAAGAAGAAGAACAGGTGTTTTTCAAAGATTTGCGATGATCACAATTAAAAACGAAAATGGCTCTGCACTTCACGATGTGTTTACTTCAGGCTCGACTACCCTCCTTAAGAGATTTCCTATCACAAAACCTCCCTAGAAAGGTGTCGAGGCTCCTCCCGATCAGGTATGCGATGATTCTCACGTACGCCAATTCGGTTCAAAGTTAAAATAAATCATGAAAGAAAATTGATCGCCGTCTATCTCAAAGCTAAGGTATTCTCAAGTTGACGTTCGCATCGTCTTAGCGACGTTACTGCACACGGTTCGATATCAGATAAGGATCTATAGAAACTGAAATTCGATGCTCAACTCCATCCCAAAATTTTTCGCAAGGAAAAGAAAAACAAGCGAATTTGCCACAGAACGAAAATCAAATAATAAGAATGGGTCACGAAATACAATTCAAACTTGACTACTAAGCGACAGGTAGTAATCAAGGAGAAAGGAATAGCACTCGGGTAGCAAAGGCGTGAACGGTAGGTTAAAGGGTTGAAAACGGATCAAGCTCGCACATTAATATTTGCTGCAAATTTCCAGAAATCTGATTGTACGAAGTTCGTATCTTGAACGCATCCTCTGAATGTATCTTGCGTCGTTTGAGTCCTAAGAGACAAAACTACAATTCGCATGAAGACATCGAGATTCCCAAATTACCAGAAGCATGCCAAAAAAATAGTGAAAAAGACTCCAACAGCTGCGATTTACGCAAAAAAACTGACTATGCAACGATCGGATTTCCAGCGCAATTATCGATAAATAAAAGAAAAATAACAAACACGCGATTCCTGTTCCTCATGAAAGGCAACAGGCTGATCTAAAATTTACAAGAAAACTTTTAAAAAAAAGAAACGACGAGGTTTCAGGGTTTAAAAATAGCCATGGAAACGGATTACCCACCAAACCGAAAAATTAGGAAAACTGGGCGCGCACTCGCAAAACTTTGGCCACATTATCGAACACGAAAATGATAAAGACTTGGTTCCTGCTCAATATGTAACATAAGAGATAGAACTTTAACTCATCAGAAGAGTTCAAAGCCTATCGACCAAGTTTAAGGGGTCAAATCAGCGACTAAAATTAGTCATTAATGAAAGGTTTTCAAAAAGAAGTTTTCCAAACCCAACTCTTAAAAAGTACGACAACTACGGAATAAAGGTTCGGATGACAAGTCAAGGCTCGAATTTATTCTATAACAATTCAGCCATAAATAACAAAAGAAGAGGATATCAATAACTCAACAACAGAGTTCTAATACCCACGAAGAATTTTGCGAGACAAACTAACGAGAAATACACGGATAATAACAAACAAATTATAACAAGGGGAAAATCAGTCATTAACCCGATTCCCACGAATCTACATGCACAAGTGGTCGGATCATCGACATGAAACCGACACTTAGACTCCACTCCCGATTCCCATCGACCGGGTTCTACACGCGTCTAATAGTTCTAGCCACAATAGTCACAGACTTCTGAATAATCCACACACATGGGACTCCTTCGGTTGTCTGTTCCCTTTACTTAAGCCTTCTCTTTCGAGATAGCTTACGAATGAAATCTCATTCGATGGAACTAAACAGAACTCGTAACGAGAGCACTGCTATAGACCGAACTTAACTCGATAACACCCAACCAAAAACTCACAACAAAAACCAAAAACTCACAACAAAAATCTCTAAAGTCGGCATTTAACTCTACACCACTAGAGTTCAAGTCCGAATAAACGGAGGGTAAATTCCTAAGCCCCAATAAAAGAACAAACCATAATCACGATATCGATAATAATCAAAACAATAAAACTCATACCTCGAGCGGGCGCGGTGAGACGAAGCGAGTGGTCAATGGTCATTAAACACTTAATCACATATGAACCAGTCTACAGAAAAGCAAGACTGGCTCTGATACCAAACTGTAACGCCCCGTTTTATTTTAAAGAAATTACCGAATTTTATTTGATAAAATCAGAGTTAATTTTTCTTTTTTTTTTTTAAATCCAAATTAAAAATATTTATCGAGAAACGGGCGCTACTAATTAACCACCGCAAATGAACACGTCCAATCAATCAAACCAAAGAACCTACACATGCTTGAGCTATCAAAATAAACAATCGATAAAACATAAATCTCAAAATCATTCACAAACGTCTAGCATGAATTCAGATTCAAACGAAAACTCAAACATAGTTCGAAGGCAAATAAAAAAATAATCCAAAGTATGAAAGCAAATGATTAAGTAACAAGTTTATGCGCAACACATAATCAGTATACGAAATCAAGCAGGGATATAAACACATAATAAAATATCCAAATCCAAGCGAGAAAATAATTCAAGTCAAGTTCCAGTTCAACAAATCATAAACAGGCGGAAGCACAATATATCATCAAACAGTGACCACCATCTCGCTCGTCCTACGTCACCGCCTCCAGCTCGTCTCAACCTAAAACAAAGGAAGAGAGAAACAACAAAGAAAATAATGGGGGTGAGCAACCAACAAGCTCACCATTATCGCACAATTATCCAGTATAATTATTTTAAAAAGCAGTATCACAGTAAACAGTATCAGTATCCGTATGCATAGAATTCATAGCCTAAACTCCTTACCCGGCCCTATCGCAAACCTCCTATGTACATACAACAACCTTCTGACCAAACATCGGCAAGGCCGTAACTGAAAAATTTCCCCCACCCCGAACTGCTCACGGATCATGGGAGTCCACCCCGAACTACTCACGGATCATGGATGTTTTCCAGGAGACAGTGGAGATGTTTTTCCCCCCCGAAACTCACACGGATCAGGGCGTCTCCTCCCGGATACAACGGGCAGATGACCTCTCACTGTTATGCATTCATCAAAGGCACTATCATTCGGGACACTTAGACTAGAGTTCTCATGCATACAATAATTTTCAAAAGAAAACATTACACGAAATAATGAGTGCGATAAATATGGAATACATCATAAATGTACCCACCTCATAGCAGCAACAGTTCAAATCACAAATCTCGAGATGAGGCGAGGTCAACACCTCTAGGCACCTACATTAAGTCCAGATAATAAAGTCAACACTTTAATCTAGACCTATGTAGAAAATTCACAAATTGACTTAGCCGAACTCGGTTCGACCAAGTGGTTCGTGAAGTTCTGTGGATATGGGAACACTAGGACTTAGACTCGATCAAACCACATATTTAAGATCACACAAATTCAAATAAAAGACATTTAAACAAGCCACAAGTAAACACGTAACAAACTTGGTCATCAACACTTAACCAAAAATCATTATTCAAAACAATTGTCAATATTCACACTTGTATTAGAAGGTCCATCAAAACAACGAGTTAACTTCTGAAAATTTTACACAAAATTCACCTCACAGTACTTAGAAAAATTACCAAGATTCAGCCTCAAACTCGTTATACACAATTTTATAAAATTCATAGAAGTAAACAGCAAAAACGAAACATAAATTCATATTCATATCAAATGAATGAATCACGACTTGAAGTTTTAACACCATATATTTCAGCATGTGAATATCATCAGGTAAAAATTCCAGCAACTGACATTAAATACACGAATTTTAAAAATTAAAACAAGTTTCTTCTGTTTTCGAATTTTAATTAAAATTGAACCAAAATGAACTCCAAAAATTCCTATCTTTTTAGAGAATGAATTTCAACACAAAATATACACAAAAACCAAAATTCAGAAATTTTCAGCAACGGAACGATTTTGCATAATTAAAACCACATTCAGCAGATTTCCCAAATAAATTATTTACCCTATCGAACTCAATCCAAAAATTTTAAACATTTTACAAAACACATAAATATACCAGATACATATCATACTAGAAAATCAGCCAAAATGGAGCACCACAAAATTATTTATGCATTTTACAAGAAACTGAACAGAAATCAAATTAATTTTTAAAAATAGGTAAAGACCTTTAAAAATCACGAAAATTTTACAGCAGCTACATATTCATCAAAAACAGCTGCTCCTAAAATTTCAAGGCAATCGGACTAGTATTCATTTTATAGTGAATTTTACATTCAAAACAGCAATTATGAACTTCGACGATGGATATCTCCCAATCTATAAACCCAAACGACACAAGCTCAAAACCATTGTGTTCATAATGATCCTAAGTTCTTAAATCCACAGCAACTAATTACGCACGACCAGTTCTCGATCGATTCGCACGAATCGACGAGTTACACATCAAAATTACGACAATATAATATAATGAACGATAATATCACATAAAATCATATCGCTTCTCCAAATATCATATCGAACACAATTGCACAATAATCACATATCGTACATCAAATCGCAAAAGCACACCACATCATTTAAACACGATAAGCAATTAGCATAAAAACGATTTAAACAAGACGGGATCGACTAGGTACCGTTCTCGGGAAAAATAAAAAAACAGAACGAAAGGGAAGGCGAGCTCGTGGCAAGCTTGAAGGTTCCACGCGTCTGGCCGGAAAGAGGAGCAGCAGCTGAAGAGACTCGCCGAGGGCGCTGCGTGGGTCGCCGGAGCTTGCTGGCTGCGGCGGAGGGTCGCGGCAGAGGCGGGGAGATCGCCGGAGGAAAGGCAGTGGCGATGGCGGCTCGCGGAGGAGCGTCGTTCACGGCGTGAGGAGGCTTGCTGCTGCGAGGAGGAGCAGGTCGCCGGTCGCCGGTCGTCGGACGTCGGGGCTGAGGTGCTGCTCTCGGAGGAGCAGTGGTTCGCCGACGAGGAGGAGTTGCAGGCGGAGACAGGGCCTGCGCGCGGTGGTGGGTCGCCGGAAGAGATTCATCAGGTCGGCTCACGGAAAGGAGGGCTCGTCGGGGCCTGCTGGTTCGCGGAGGTGAGGACAGCGGCTCGCCGGGGGAGTTGCAGGCGCGGCGGAGGAGGGTGAGTTCGCAGCGGAGCAGGCGGTGGTTCGCCAGAAGGGCTCGCCTGGAGAAGTCGCTGCGTGACTGGGACCTCTCGAACGGTTGCTGAGCGGGCAGAAATCGCCGGAATTGCGACGAGTGCTCGCGGCGGATTTCCGGTGAAGGAGGAGATGACGATGGAGACAGAAATTTAACAGAGGGGAGGTGAGAAAGATTATCTGCGACGCTAATTAACAAAAGAGGAGAAGAGACAATGCGCGAGAGAAGAGAGAGCGAGAGTTTTGCGGCTGGAGCAGAGAAAATTAGGGATTAATAATGAATGGTAGGCTTGGCCTAAAGTGTAATGGGCCCAATGTTTAACTCGCTTGGGCCGATCTAATTCACTTTCAAATGGACCGAATTTAATAATCAAAGGGTCGGTTCACGGGTTCGGTTCGCGACAATTAAATCGGCTCACAGGCCGGTGTGCAAAAGTAAATAGGCTCACGGGCCCGACTTCAATTCAAACGGATATTCTCGGGCTCAATTTCGGTTCCAACGAAAATTTTCGGGCTCGACAACGAATTCAAACGCACGATAAAAATAAACCGAACAATATATATATTTTACATATATATATTAATACACATTATTCACATTTAATAATTTAATAAATCACGAAAATCAATTAGACAATTAGACATTTAGCATTTAATCACATTTTTGCAATAAATAATATTATGGCATTCAAGAAAAAAATATATATATATATTATCATAAAAATAATAACAACAATAATAATAACAATAAAAAAAATAATAATAATATTCTCAAATAATCTACAAATAAATGGGGCTTTACAGTCTACCCTCCTTAAACGATTTCCGTCCCCGGAAATCGAAGAAAAATCATCCCAACAGGACAATTGACACACGAGAGAAGCTCAAACCACTCAGCTCGGATACCCCGTCCGAATCTTCCCACTCTACCAAGTCACACCGTACTAGCCGTGGTTACCCTGCCGGACTTTGACGAGTACCTCTTCCGGACTCTCCCTGCTGGATTCGTCAATCCAGTAGGTCACCGGTACCTCATCAAAGTTAAGGTCCTGCCTGTTGGGATCTGTGAGGATCTCGTTATGTACAAATCACGAATTCAATAGCAAACGTAAACCTATGCGCAGCGGATCTAAAGGTTTGACGTAGAGAACTTACGGCTTAAAATTTATGTAGATCTGGTTGACCACGAACGGTTGACCGCAATTGAGTGACCGCAACACGCGTCTTGGGTTGCACGAACAAGATCAGATCAAAACTGGATCAAACGGATGCAAACAGATCAAAACGAAATTTTGCTGCCAGACACCTTCCGGCGGCGCGTGATGGCGCGTGCGGCATTGGATTCTGGCGACGTCGGCGGCGATGGAAAGCTCTCGTCGAGACGGTCGTCTGGGTATACTGTACGTCTCAATCGGACTTCCGGTTAGTTCTGTAGGTCAAAATCTATTTCGTCTCGGTTTACCTACAGATCTTCTTTTCTATTACTCAATACACCCTTCTTCAACTTGTACCAGTGGAGCAACAAGAAGAAGATAAAACTCGAATGAGATCTAGAGAGAGAGAGATGGGCGGGGCGTGTATATTTCGTGTGAATGAGACTTCTATCCTCTTCTCATGAGCTTAATGATGTATATATAGAGCTACAGTAGGGACCCTAAGAAGATTAGGAAAAGGGCTCCTTAATTAATTAGACTAACTGTGGGCCAAACCCACTCCTCTAATTAATTAAATAATATTAATGGGCCACCAACATTATATTATTGCACTCCCTTTCCCTAGCCCAAATTACATTTGAGACTCCAATAATAATTACTCGATTTACCTCCCCACGTTTAAGATATAATGTCCATTAATTAATTC
>BKCP01004002.1:294446-393152 GCA_008636005.1 Striga asiatica
AGTTTCTAGGAAGAATTTTTGAAGTTAAGCAAGAGTAATTTGGACATGTGAAAGTTAAAGATAGTCTTTTTAATAAAGTAAAGACTAATATGTTTTTATCTTGGAGAAAGTATTTATCCCCAAAGATAAATGATGAGTTTAAAGCCATAAATAAGAAATGGCGAGAAAAAGTAAGAAAGAGCTAAGATTAACCGGAACTCTAGCACAAGCTAGGTGTTTTCGGAAAATTAATAATTTCCTTAAAGTTTAGCATAGCTATTTATTAATGGTTATACTGTTTAAGTTGAATGGTTGGTGGTTTTAAGAATGCCGCGAGGCAAAGTTTCAAGACCACAACTGATTAAAGTTTAAGAAGCATAGAATCTTGACTAAATCAAGAAGTTATCTCAGTCTAGAAATAAGTAGTATTGATGTGTGAATCAAGTATATACTAGAAGAGAAAATTTTACAAAATCAATCTACTTGATAGATAGAAATTTTAATATCATGGAAAGTCAAAAGCAAAGAGCTAGACAAAGATTCAAGTACACTGTTGAGAACTCCATTATTTCTAAGAAGCTAGTACAGAAATATCAGAAAAAGGAGATACAGACAAATTCTCAACTAGTACAAAGTTATATTTCATAAAGGGAGGGTGCGTCTCAAGAGCACAAGACTCCATAACTCTGCCACCCATCATGGATGCAGTTTCACAAAGATAGATCTAAAGGATCAAATGCTCGCTTGCGTTTGAATCCTGGAGTTTCCACAGAATCTTGAACTGTTGAGATGCTGTTTTGAAGCTTCTGGATAAGTTCAGAGGATGTGTTTGCAGACTTGAATATTTCTCTTTGGAAAGGAGATATAAAAGTTTGATATACTCCTTCATCTAGAAATCCAAGCAAATGGTGGAAAAAGTTATTGAAATTCAACAAACCAATAGGTTTGGTATGAAATTTCATTTCTGCCCAAGTAGCAAGGATAAAGGTAGTCATTAAAGTTCCATATCCACCAGGAAGAATGATGAAAGCATCACAACTAGATATCATAGACATCAAGCAGTCATAAATTGAAAGAGTTATCATCAAAGTAGCAGAATCTTTGACCACCTTTGATGAAGTGAGATAAAAAGGAAGGATACTTCTCACCTGGATGTCGAAGCATTTAGCAGCCATTAAGAGGTTGTTAAAGAAATAGATACTAGTTCCTCAATAAAATATGTTGATGTTATGTTTCCCCAATTCTTTCACCAGTTGGCTTACAACATAAATGTTGTGAGGAACATTTACAAATTTAGAACCACCAAGAATGCACACAGTTCTGAGGGGCTGAAGAAGTTTAGAACCTTGAGAAGACTCGACAGTAGCCATTTATTATGAGAGATAATTGGCTAAGAAGATAGATTTGCCTTTTAAAGAAGAGAAGTTCCGACAAGAAAGCAGTTGAGTCTTAAATGACTCTTATCTGTCAGAAGCGATAAGATTTATATACAGTACTTTGGTACTATCAAGAACAATGTTGACAAACATGATAATTGGAAATAATATTTTCCAGACTATAGAGTTTTTCTTCATGTTTGAACAGAAGCCATAAAGACATCATTTCTCGATGCACATATCCACTAGAATGTGTATCAAGAATCTGCTGAATATTTTGATCCAGAGATTCCTTACTCGAGCCATTCTTGATGAAAGTTATTTTATCTTCTCGATTATTTGACACAAAGCCCAAAGAAGTACAACGAGAGTCACAGTTCCAGCGAGCACATTTATAGCAGCCGCCTATTCTTTTTGCTCTATGTTTCTTGGCAAAAGTGCTTTTACCCATACCTGACAGATACTTGTATGCATTGGGATACTCGCCAAATACACGAACTTTTGCTTCAATCAGCCATCTTATATCATTTGGGATATTATTGAGCATGAGTTTTCTCAATCTTTCTACTCGAGCTCGATAAATTCTCTTTATGATATTAAGAGGGAGAAAAGAATAGAATTTTCGGATTTTTAGCAGTGCTAAATCCATTGGTGATTCGGACCATTGCTGAAGAAGATTGAAGGATTACCAAGTTGGTTATAGAAGAAAGATGAGTATGAGACAAGTTTTCGGGTATGATTAAATTATACGAATGTCAGAAGATGCACAGCCAGTATGCATTTAATGCAATTGAAATCAGATGTGAGATGTCGGCAATAAGTGAGATGTTGCAACATTATTATGGCAGTTGAATTATTAAAGGTAAATAAAGTTTACCTTAATGATTGGAATTATGGTATGACCACAGAATGGTCAAGTTATTCCACATTAGAAAAGAAATTTCAACGAAATTCTCGACTATAGTTAAGTCGGAGAAGTTGAAGTTAGAAAATATCAATAGTGATATTAACTAAAAAGGTTTCTCGAAAGAGAAGCAAGTTTAGTATAGTAAGATGTTAGTATAGAATGGAGATGTGACTTGTTAATGATGACAAGTGACATCGACATTAAGGTACAATGCATATAGATGTTCCGCACCTGAAGGGCCCCGGGTAGTGGGTAAATCGTATGCAATGTATCGCATAGTCAGTCAGATAAGTATTTTATATCAATTCCTCTCTAAAGTTGTCCAGTGTGCATAAAGTTTTACGTAACAATGTTATGTGAGTACGTGTGCGATTCAGAGTATGTGCTTTTGCACAATGAGTTTCAGTAAGATTTAACCTACGAGGACCAGCCGATTGAAGTTTTGGACCAGACGGTTCATTGGCTGAGGAATTGAGATATTTCCTCGTAAGTATAAAATGGAATCGCCACATTGTGTTAGATGCCACTGGGGAGTGAGAAGTTGATGTTAGCACTCGTTTTCCATATTTCGAGTTCTGAGATATATATACATAATTTGTATATATCTCAGATTCAGTATTTCTGAGGGCAGAAATAGTTTTAAGGGGGGTAGATTGTAATATCCCATTCAGTAATTAATAAAAGTAATTATTTTAGTTCTAAGTTTGAACATATTACTTTTATTAATAATGCTCGTTCCTAGTTTCGAGCCCAGTTATTAAGTTATTCAGTTAAAAGTTCGACTTTAAGTTGAAAGTATTATCGGTTAAATTTTATTTAGTAATCGAGTCAGTTCAGTAATTAATTAATTCCGGTCTGTTTATTTTTATAAATGGATTTATAAGATGGGATTAGTTATAATAAGATGACGAATAATAAAAATCGAGTATATTTTGATTACTCGTTCAAGATAAGTCGTGAACCGAATCAAGCATGTTCGGTTACGAGTTAAGATTATTACCGAGCAAATGATTCTCGAGCCTAGCTTAGTTTTGAGTATTGATCAAGTTATAAGGATTAATTACACATTAATGTTTATTGAATTGAAATAAGTTATTTAAGATGAAGTTCAAGTTCAAGTAACATTCCATTTTATTTAAATGGATGTAAATTTGACCATTTCTAGTTTGAATGAGAAAGAAAAAGAATAATGAGTCGAGACAAGTTAGGTCTTGAGTTCGGTTAAGTATCCATGAACATTTTAGTTATAAATGTTCAAAGAAGTGAGAAAATTTATTTAGACATTTTAGTCTATTTAAATTATTAGAGAGAAATATGAAATTTTTAGAATTTTCGTTTTTTTCGGTTTTCGATTGTAGTCGGAATATATGTCCGATTTCAGTTCCGAGAAATAAATTAAATTATTTTCTCTCTATATTTTTAGTAGACTACATGATAAGAAAAATTTTTCAGCATAAAAAGGAAAAATGCCAAAAGAAAAGAAGAAAATTCGAAAATTGTAAGAATTTTCGATTTTACGGTAACTGTTCGTTTTTAAGTCAGAATTTGGTTCCGTAAATTGGAGAATTTTCACTAAATCTCGAATTTAATCATTGAGATCAGATTAGGACCAGAAGAGGGGCCTTTATAAGCATTGACTATGGGTTGGAGAAGTTTACAAGTTAAGAATACTATTTATTATCTATATTTATTTTTACAAGTTTGTATTGTTTATTTTGTTAATTTCTTCACTCAATTATGATGTCTTGCAAATTGTGCCTATAAATAGAGGCCTAAAAATTAGAGTTTATGCACCAAAGTTAAGTACCAAAAGTTATATAAGAGTGTAAGAGAGATAAGTAGTAGAAACTTTGGAGAAGTGAAGAATTTGAAGTAAAGAATCAAGTTTTTATTCTAGCAAGAAGGAGGTAATTTACTTATCTTAAAGTTACACGCTTAAGTTCATGTTTTGATAATAAGTTTACATGTTTATAAGTATATATATCATGATATAGAAGTTAAGTTTATAATTGATTCTATGAATATAAAGAGTTAAAGTTGTTCAAGATCAATTATATGATATATGTACTTGATTTGATGAGATGTTGATAAAGATATGAATAAGCTGGAAGAGTATGATTTAAATAAATGATTATTATGTAAAAGAGGAGTACATGAAAACTAGAATTAAGAGATTTGGCAAAATATAGCTTGAGTTATGAATTTTAAAGATGAACATGTAAGATGAAGTTTATGTTCACTATTGAATTTAAATTCTCATAACTTGATGAATATGCATGATAAAATTATGAAATTTTGAGGACATGTCTAATTATAAGTTGAGATTATGACTGTTAAGTTTCATAATTTAAAGATGAGAAATGAATAAGTTATGAATATAAGAAGGCATATATCTAAAGATAAGTATATATGCAAGAATATTCATGAAATGTTTAAGTTGTTAAAATGAGATGATCATGAATAATTCTTATATAAGTGATGAGTAATTTGATGATGTTTTGGTGTAATATGTTGAGTATACAATTTTATAAAGATTGAATTATGTATGATATATTAACATCATGATTAAATTTTATGAGTAAAAGATGATATGGCTTGAGATTATTTTCACTTTCAAGTTGATTAAGTGAAAATTTAGTATAAGCCAATTTGGAGATATGATGAATGATGAATTAAGTATTTGATTGAGTAAAAGATCAAATTAAGTTAAGATAAGTTTATAAATCATGTTGATGATGTTGGTAAAAGTAAGCATATTTTAAGTTTAAATCAAGTATAATGTGAAATATAGTTATTTTCACATTTGAGTTATGACATGCTAAGTATAATACCATATTAATGTTTATGAAGACATGATTTATACAAGGTTAAGTAATTGACCTTAAGTATAAATAAAAAGAGAAGTTAAGTATAAACTTGAGAAAAAGCAAGTTTAATGAATTTCTATAAGATTTAGATAAGTTAATAATCCTAAAATTCTTATTTAGTATACGAGCATAGTACTTAGTATATTTATTTATATTTGATGTAACTTGCAGATACAGTACCAGTACAACACTTATCGTTTTTCAAATGATTTCAAAGACAAAAAGGTGGGGACCCTAAATGGGTATCACGTTGAGTACGATATTGATGTCATATGGGATGAGGAGACCGTCAGTTGTCTCAGAGTATATCCTACAGTTTAAGTTTTACGCTTAGGATGAGGAGGCATTAATTTGTTCTCAGAGATTATATCCCAAGTTCTGATGGAGGCCATTAGGTGCCTTAGAAATATCCATTAGAGTGTGCACACGTATCCGATCAGATATCGACCAGTTTAAGTTTCAGTACCAGAACAGATTTCTGGTTACCGATCAGATATCGGTTTATGATTATCCATAATCGTTACTCACCCCCATGAGTTTTAGTTTCAGGTAACAGGTCGAAGAGGAGGTGTGAGTGGAGCAGTGTTGGTGTGGATCGTGGACTCAGATGAAGACAAGCTTTGATACGGACATTTATAACAGTCTGTATAATTAACCACGTTTTCAAGTATTTCCGCTATGCACATTAAGTATTGAACTTGCATTTTAATGAATTTCAGATTTCAAGTTTTTACCATTATGAGAAAAATGATTATGGTATTTTAAATGCAAGTTTAAAGGAAATCTGTTTTATTTATGTCTAAAGAAGTATTAGACAAAAGTTTAAAGATAAACGGATTTTCAAGATGATGAGTTTGAGTAGCATCCCGAGTTAGTCGTAAAAGATTTCTAAAGAGTTAAGTATTTTCGAAGTAAAAGTTGCGAAAAATTTACTCTGATAAGCGGGGTGTTACAACAGTTGTTTGTAAAATTCGCGATAAATCGAGTTGTTATTCAAAAATTCTGAAATTTTATTATGTTGTTCCTCTGATATGTGTTGTCATTGTGTATAAATTTCGTAATTTTTGAAATCCATTTGTTAGGGGAAATGTCTATTTTAATTTCTCGTCTGAAACTTGCTTAAATCATGACAAAATACATCCCTTGCTGAAAATGGTTGAAATCTATGTTTAAATTCTGAAACTTGTTTTATTACATGCT
Organism: Striga asiatica; assembly: GCA_008636005.1. Taxonomy (NCBI): domain Eukaryota; kingdom Viridiplantae; phylum Streptophyta; class Magnoliopsida; order Lamiales; family Orobanchaceae; genus Striga; species Striga asiatica. The sequence goes on from BKCP01004002.1 coordinate 300,776, forward strand.
CCTCCGCGAAAAAAATCCCTTTTCCTCCCGTAACCCTAGCTTTCGACGCTGGTGATTTGTGCTCTCTCAGCGACCATCTGAATAGCCGGTGGACGGCTCTCCGCCAAGTGTCCACGCTTCTATTCGTGGCACTACTACCCTTCGTCTCTCTGGTTGAGGGGCGAGGATGGAGGTCTTTGGCAGATTTCGCCGATCTGCTCTGGAAGACCGCCGGAGCTCCTGGGTGGCGAGGTGGGGTGAAGTGCGGCCATAGAGGATGGACACGACTCACGTTGCTTGCATCGTTCTTGTCCAGTTGTCTCCTATTACCAGCTTTCGTTGATGGCCTCACCGCTGGATCTGCGATATTACAGGTTAAAATCCGGTTCTCTGTTTCGCCGGAGCCCTAGTGTGGCAGCGGGTGGGCTGAGGTTCGTCTTTGGGGGCTGGGGGGGATCTTGGGTTTGGGCTTTGGCCGGGGCGTCTCCTCTCGCCGGGCTTGGAGGTCTACCCGGTTGCGAATCTTCGGTTTCTGCCGGAGTCGGGTCTCTAGCACCTCGGATTTGATGGGGTGTTGGGTCTGGGTTAGTCCTTGCGGGCTGGGTGGATTGGTGGTCGTTTCGGGCTGGGTTCGTCCTTTCGGGCAGGGTCGGCGCGGCCGAGCGTTGACGCCATTCGTCCCCTTCCTCTCCTCTCTCTGTTTCGGAGTTCGTGGGAGGCCGACCGTTTCCGAAGCTGGCTAGTGGTGATAGGTAGTTCGGGACGGTGCCGGATTGGCTAGTGGTGTTAGCCGGTTGGGGGTCGATTGTGGTTTCTTGCGGTTGGTGTGCGGGTTGGTTTTTCGGATTGTTCGGAGGCTTGGGTCATCGTCTTGCTAGGCCTTATGCAGTGGCGGACGTGGTATCTGAGCTTCGGAGCTCTCCTCGGAATCGGCTTTGTCTGCTGTTCTTTTCGGGTGTGCTGCTGAGGGAGGCTTTGTTTTTAGTTTGTAGTTTTTTTGTTATTCGTATGTTTCGCTTGTTTGTTCTTGTTTGGTGTTGTCTGTGGTTTTGGTTTGGGCCGCTGGCCTCAGTTAGTCCGGGTGTAACTTTATTATCCTGTTGGGACCGTACACTCGGGCTTTACCCTGTTGGGGTCGTTCGTAGTTTTTTTTTTAGTGTTTCAGTATCGTTGTGTTGTTTGAGTTTCTAAGTTACCCTGTTGGGATCGGTTCTAGGCAGTCTTTAGGCTGTCCTCCCAGGTTTTCAGCTATTGGCTGGTTGTATTCAGCCGTTGGCTGTATGTATTTAGCTAGGGGTTGTAATTTCGCACATTTGTGCCCTTTTATATATAGTGTTAGAGTAGGGTACCCGGCGTTCCAATCTAATTGGACGTATTCTACTTGTAAATACAGTCTATTGGAATTATATTATGAATAAGGCATTTCTTTATCTTAAGAGAAAGCATTTATCTTATAATTGCACTTAAGATAAAATCCCTAGATCACTTATGGTTATAAGGTATGGTTGCGCATAGAGATGGTGATCATGGAACATACCTTGAAAGCCGTGATCTTAAATACAGTTCCAAGTCGATGGATGTTTCGAGATGGGATATCGAATAATCCATAAAAGACTTGCACATAGTTTGTACGCTTGTTGGACAAGAATGTTGCATTCCATCAACATTAGCGTAAGACGTAAGTACATATATGTGGGTGCTTGTTAGAGAACAAGTTCACTGAACATGACCGTATGAAAATTCTTAATGAAGAATTTATTCAGTCGAATAAGAATTTTCATGTTACAATAGTACATGACTAATCCTAAGACTTGAGGCACAATGGTAACTTTGTGCATATTACATTCTACTTTGATTTATCCTTTTGGTAGCTAGCACTATCGTTTAAGGGGATAAGTTGGGTATTATGTTAATATGTATGGAAGTTTGTTAGTGGCCAATAAAGGATTCGACACTTATGAAGATAAGTGAATTTCCTATGTGTTTCATAGTTATTAATCCAAAGTCCTTGGCCAAGGCAGAGATGAATAGTGATTCATAACCGGGTTAATAAACTTGAAATAGAATCATAGTTATTAAGTCAATTTGGGTTTCGACAAAATCATACCCAAGACTTAGTCGGGAAATTAGATGTCGAAAGGATTTTACATGTATGAAGTTGTAATCGGAATAGGTTTACTCGCTATTCACTTAATACTAGATTCATACTACTTGCTAGGTGTTCCCATGATATGTGGGTTCATGAATTAAAGGGTTAATTCATGAATAAGAGTTAATAAGATTTAACTCAAATTACAAAGTGTTATAAACCCACTACTAGTATTAAGGTGAACCTAAAAGGTCATACTAATTATGAACAAAGGTAAAGATTGTATTTCTAATGGTTAGAATTAATTGATAAATATGTGGATGAAAATTGGGAAATGAATATAATAATAAAGTTTTGGAATAGATTCTCAAGATTTATTATTATATTATTATTTTTATCTTTAAATATGATTTAAGGATTAAAATAATAATTATGAATATAATAAATGGTGGTTAATGGTGGTTATGAACCACCTCACATTGTTTAATATATATAAAGTCAATAGTTAGTAATTGTATTTAAATAAAATCAGATTTTATTTAAATATTACTAAATATTGATTATTTTATGCTAAAATGTTTAGTATAAATAGATGTAAATGGTTTACATAAATTGCTAATTTGATTTTCAAGAAAGTGTTCTTAAAATTCAAGAGTTAGAAGAAAAGTTCTTCACAATAACAAGAAAAGTTCTTGAGAGTTTCCTAAATTAAATCCATATAAATTCCTATACGAGAAAACCGAGTCATTCCTACTAGCGAAGGAAGGTCGTCGGAACCGGGATTCATAGGGTGGATACTGTTAGAGGGAAGACACTTGGATTCCTCAAGCGAGTAACCTCAATCCGTTGAAGTTATCAAACCGGGAACCGATTCCCTCAAGTTCATCGTTTGTGAAGGAGTTCAAGACAAATCGGTAAATATTTGTACTGGTATTTACTTTTATATAACAAATCAAAATTTGTATATGATGCATGTTTTAAAGATGACGATCAGTTAATTCGCAATTAGTATGTACGGGTGTTGTATTTATACGATAAATACTTACTTTGAAAAATTTTAAATTCCGCTGCTTAAAGCCCGTACGGTACTAGCGAACCCAACAGTGGTATCAGAGCCACGGTTTTCATCTTTAAAAACAGATTTTGATTTGTTAATGTTTATGAGATAAACAAAATAATTAAATGTTTATGAGATAAACATATTAATTATTAAAATAAAAATTCAATTTTTTCCACACGGGTCGTGTGAGGTTTCACACGGGTCGTGTGGCTCATCAAAATGATCAATTTCGATGGAAAGCAGGTCCACACGAGTCGTGTGAGTAGTCACACGAGTCGTGTGACTTATCAAAAGGTTTGATATTGCTTTCGGGTTTTTCACACGAGTCGTGTGACATTTTTTGACACGAGTCGTGTGGCGTGACACGAGTCGTGTGACCCAGTCGTGTGACTAAAACAAAATTATTTTTTATGCTTTAATTCATGTGATGAATGTTTTAGCATATTAAGGGATGATCATGAGCATTTTATTCAATATAATTGAATGTTTGCATTTTATATGATTGAATGATTGTAATTTTTCGAGACCTGCGAGTCTCTTATGTTATGATTTGTAAAATTTTAAATTATTGCATCGTTAAATGATTAGATCAGGTTGAAGACCGTTCGATGTGAAAGGCCCACGCTTGTGTGGGTAATTTTACAAGTTGTAAATTTTGAAGGCCTGTGCTTGTACGGGTAGATAAAATGAGATGTAATAGAAGTAGTTCTATTCATTTATTTTATCACGTATAGGCATAAACCCATTTTGGCTCGAATGGGTTGCATAGGACAAGGTCATGATCATCCCACCGTATGCATGCATTAGATGTATGTTAGGTTTATTTATGCTTGTGATTCATGCGATGAATAATGCGATAAATAAACACACGTAAAGATGGTAATCGATGAGATCTAAGGAACCCAAAAAGAATTAATTTGGTTAATTCTATATCAAATCAATAATGGATAAAAATAAGTTGGGACTTATTAATCCAGGCCTTCCATCAAAAGTAGATGACATGAGATGCTACGATGTTTTATTACTGACCATGAGTCGTGGGGTGATTCTATGTCGAAAGCTGTGATCCCTACTAAGTATAAAGATACTCATGAGACGGATTCCTCTTTGTGTTGACCATGAGTCGTGGAACACTCTGATGGGCCGTTATCATGAATGTTTGATGGGTTTGATTTGACACCTAGTAATATATACGGTCATAAAATTGAGGTATATAAGGAAAAGTGAGGCAAAATATCTTGAAGGTTGTATAGAGATACAATTGTCAAAAGTTGACTACCGATAAAAATGTTTCATTCGTACTCATAAAATTGGGATATGGAATATTTTTATTAGACTTCAAGCCCACTACGAAAATGAGATTTTCATAATTAATATAGGGTTTAATTAAAACAGTGGGAGACATTTAATATTAAAGACCTAATATTAAATGAATATGAATTCCATAGTCTAATTATTTTCTGCTTCGTTTGTTATTTTTGTAGATCATTCTACTAAAATGGCTAAAAATCCAATCGCAAGTATTCTTGAGCAAAACAAATTAACTGGACCAAATTTCGTTGATTGGCTGAGAAACCTAAGAATTGTTCTACAGTCTGAAAAAAGGGACTATGTGCTTGACAAAGCCCCTCTTCCTCCACCCGAGGATAAGACTTCTGATGAGTATGGAGAATACATACGTCATATTGATGACAATTTCCAGGCTCGGTGCTACATGTTAGCATCAATGTCAAATGAGCTGCAGAGACAAAATGAATTATTTGATAATGCAAATGATATCCTAAATCACCTACAAGAGTTGTATGGTGAAAGGACAAGGCAAATAAGATATCAGATATCTAAAGAGCTTTTCAGAAGTCGTATGACTGAGGGCTCTTCAGTCCAAGACCATGGGCTGAAGATGATAGCTCTTATTCAAAGGCTAACATCTCTTGGAGTTGTTATGGATAACGAACTCTATGTGGATCTTTTGCTGCAATCTCTGCCTCCATCATTTGATACTTTTGTTGTTAACTTTAACATGCACAATATGGAAACTTCTCTTCCTGAACTGGTGAACATGTTAAAGACAGCTGAATCCACGATAAAAAAGGATAAGCCAGTGCTTCTTGTTGGATCCTCTTCTAAATCTAAAAGGAAGGGGAAGGGAAAAGTTCCTAATAAACCCAATAAGAAGGCAAAGAACAACAAAGAAAAGAACAAAGAGAAGGTTAATTCTCAGTCTAGTCATGAATGTTATCATTGTGGTAAAACTGGGCATTGGAAGAGGAATTGCAAGGAGTATCTTGCAAGCCTGAAAAGTTCAAGTGTTTATTTTGTTGAAGTTAACTTATCAGTTAACGATTCTTCTTGGGTATTGGATACCGGCTGTGGCTCACATATTTGCAATGATTTGCAGATGATGGCAAGAAGTAACAAGCTAGAAGATGATGACACAATCCTAAGGATGGGCAATGGTGCAAGAGTTGCTGCCAAAGCAATTGGGAGTGTTTATCTAGCTTTAAATAATGGTGTAATAATTTGTCTTACAAATTGTTTGTATGTTCCGGATGTTATAAGAAACATAATTTCTATTCCAGTAATGGATAAAGAAGGTTTTAAGTTCGTAATTGAGAATGGAAGATGTTCCATTTTCAAAGATACAACTTTTATATATTCCGGAAATTTGACAAATGGTTTATATACCATTACACCACAAAGTCCCATCTTAACCATTCAACAAAATAAAAGAAAATTAGATAATCATAGTTCATTCACAATTTGGCATGCTAGATTAGGTCATATATCTGAAAAGAGAATTCACAAATTGGGACCAAAACTCGACCTTATGGAAGAGGAAAGGTTGCCTACATGTGAATCATGTCTTAAAGGTAAAATGACAAAATCACCATTTGTTGGACAAGTGGAGCGAGCTAAAGGTTTGTTAGATTTGATCCATACAAATGTTTGTGGACCACTAAATGTTAGTGCCAAGGGGAACTACCACTATTTCATAACTTTTACTGATGATTATTCACGGTATGGTTATGTATACCTATTAAGGTACAAATCTGAAGTATTTGAAAAGTTCAAAGAATTCAGAAGTGAAGTGGAGAAACAAATTGGTCGTAGTATTAAAGTCCTTCGATCGGATCGAGGAGGTGAATACTTGACTAATGAGTTTCTTGATTATTTAAGGGATAATGGGATTATCTCACAGTGGACACCTCCTGGAACTCCACAACTCAATGGGGTTTCAGAAAGGAGAAATCGAACACTGTTAGACATGGTTCGATCAATGATGAGTTCCACTAGTTTACCTCTTTCATTCTGGGGTTATGCCTTAGAAACAGCTGCACATATTTTGAATAGAGTGCCGAGTAAAGCTGTACCCAGCACACCTTATGAGATATGGTGTGGTAAATCACCCTCATACAAATATTTGAAAGTATGGGGTTGTACTGCTTATGTGAAGCAGTTAGTGGGAGGTAAGTTGGATATGAGATCCATCTTATGTAAATTTGTGGGGTATCCAAAAGAATCTATTGGATACTATTTCTATGATCCCTCTGAACAAAAGGTGTTTGTTTCGAGGAATGCTATATTCTTAGAGGAAGAGTTTCTCTCAAAGAATAGTGGAGTCATAGAACTTAATGAAGAACCACAAGAAATTCCACAAAGTACCACAAATAACATACCAGTAGAGACTGGACCATCTGAAACACAACCTCTTCGGAGATCCGAAAGGGTTTCTAGGGCGCCTGAAAGGCTATACCTATTGTCAAAAGACAATGAAGAGGGACTCCTTTTGGATAATGATCCAATAAGCTATGATGAGGCAATGTTGGACATTGACTCAGATAAATGGCAAGAAGCTATGCAATCCGAAATAGATTCCATGTATTCAAACAAAGTATGGACTTTGGTTGATCCACCACAGGGTATTGTACCCATAGGTTGTAAATGGGTTTACAAGCGAAAACGTGGTGTAGATGGAGAAGTAAATACTTTTAAAGCAAGACTGGTTGCTAAAGGTTATACTCAAAAACAAGGTGTTGATTATGAGGAAACTTTTTCACCAGTAGCAATGCTTAAATCTATTCGGATATTGCTAGCCATAGCTGCGTATTATGACTACGAGATATGGCAAATGGATGTGAAAACTGCTTTTCTTAATGGAAATATTAAGGAAGACATTTATATGAAACAACCGCAAGGTTTCATATCCAATGGGAGTGAACAAATGGTTTGTAAACTTCAAAGGTCTATTTATGGACTTAAACAAGCTTCGAGGAGTTGGAATATTCGGTTTGATGAAACGATCAAAACGTTTGATTTTCATAAGAATCCGGATGAACCATGTGTTTATAAGAAGGTTAGTGGGAGTGCAGTTACATTTGTTGTTCTATATGTTGATGACATCCTACTCATTGGGAATGATGTAGGGATGTTGCAGTCAACTAGGACATGGTTGTCAAAACAGTTTTCCATGAAAGACTTGGGAGAAGCATCCTTTATCCTAGGGATAAAAATCTATAGGGATAGATTTAAACGGATGATCGGACTATCCCAGTCGACGTACATAAATAAGGTGCTACAACGGTTTAGCATGGAAGAATCCAAACGAGGATATATTCCAATGAGTCATGGGATTTCTCTTTCTAAGACGATGTCTCCAAAGACACCTGAAGAAAGAGAACGGATGAGTCATATACCTTATGCATCAGCTATTGGTAGCATTATGTATGCAATGTTATGTACAAGACCTGATGTGGCTCATGCACTTAGTGTAACGAGCAGATATCAGTCTAATCCAGGTGAAGAACACTGGAAAGCCGTTAAGATGATTCTTAAGTACTTACGAAGGACTAAGGATATCTTTATGGTATACGGCAATGGAGAACTGAAACTAGAAGGCTTTACTGATTCTGGTTTTCAGTCCGATAAAGACGACTATAAATCCATGTCTGGATACTTATTTACTCTGAATGGAGCAGCAGTTAGTTGGAAAAGTTCCAAACAAGAAACAATTGCTGACTCTACGACAGAGGCTGAATATATTGCTGCATCTGATGCTGCAAAAGAAGCTGTTTGGATAAGGAACTTTATCCAAGGGTTGGGTGTAGTACCATCCGTTGTTGATCCAATAATGATTTATTGTGATAACAATGGGGCTATTGCGCAAGCAAAGGAGCCAAGATCTCATCAAAAATCCAAACACATTATGAGGCGATACCATTTGATTAGAGAAATCATTGGTAGAGGCGATGTCGTGATGGAGCGAGTCGACTCAGCAGAAAATATAGCAGACCCCTTAACTAAACCCTTATCACAGAAAGTGTTCGAAGGACATCTTGAGAAGATGGGTCTTAGATACATGAGTGATTGGAACTAGGGCAAGTGGGAGATTGTTAGAGTAGGGTACCCGGCGTTCCAATCTAATTGGACGTATTCTACTTGTAAATACAGTCTATTGGAATTATATTATGAATAAGGCATTTCTTTATCTTAAGAGAAAGCATTTATCTTATAATTGCACTTAAGATAAAATCCCTAGATCACTTATGGTTATAAGGTATGGTTGCGCATAGAGATGGTGATCATGGAACATACCTTGAAAGCCGTGATCTTAAATACAGTTCCAAGTCGATGGATGTTTCGAGATGGGATATCGAATAATCCATAAAAGACTTGCACATAGTTTGTATGCTTGTTGGACAAGAATGTTGCATTCCATCAACATTAGCGTAAGACGTAAGTACATTTATGTGGGTGCTTGTTAGAGAACAAGTTCACTGAACATGACCGTATGAAAATTCTTAATGAAGAATTTATTCAGTCGAATAAGAATTTTCATGTTACAATAGTACATGACTAATCCTAAGACTTGAGGCACAATGGTAACTTTGTGCATATTACATTCTACTTTGATTTATCCTTTTGGTAGCTAGCACTATCGTTTAAAGGGATAAGTTGGGTATTATGTTAATATGTATGGAAGTTTGTTAGTGGCCAATAAAGGATTCGACACTTATGAAGATAAGTGAATTTCCTATGTGTTTCATAGTTATTAATCCAAAGTCCTTGGCCAAGGCAGAGATGAATAGTGATTCATAACCGGGTTAATAAACTTGAAATAGAATCATAGTTATTAAGTCAATTTGGGTTTCGACAAAATCATACCCAAGACTTAATCGGGAAATTAGATGTCGAAAGGATTTTACATGTATGGAGTTGTAATCGGAATAGGTTTACTCGCTATTCACTTAATACTAGATTCATGCTACTTGCTAGGTGTTCCCATGATATGTGGGTTCATGAATTAAAGGGTTAATTCATGAATAAGAGTTAATAAGATTTAACTCAAATTATAAAGTGTTATAAACCCACTACTAGTATTAAGGTGAACCTAAAAGGTCACACTAATTATGAACAAAGGTAAAGATTGTATTTCTAATGGTTAGAATTAATTGATAAATATCTAATTTGATTAGATGTCAATTAAAGGAATATATTAATCAATAAGATTGATTAATTACATTTTGGATATTACTTTAGTAATTAAGGTAATTACTAAATTAATAAAGTTGAATTTTAAAATAGGATTTTAAATTTCAAATCCAAAATAATAATAATATGATTATTATAATATGGATGAAAATTGGGAAAAGAATATAATAATAAAGTCTTGGAATAGATTCTCAAGATTTATTATTCTATTATTATGAATATAATAAATGGTGGTTAATGGTGGTTATGAACCACCTCACATTGTTTAATATATATAAAGTCAATAGTTAGTAATTGTATTTAAATAAAATCAGATTTTATTTAAATATTACTAAATATTGATTATTTTATGCTAAAATGTTTAGTATAAATAGATGTAAATGGTTTACATAAATTTGCTAATTTGATTTTCAAGAAAGTGTTCTTAAAATTCAAGAGTTAGAAGAAAAGTTCTTCACAATAACAAGAAAAGTTCTTGAGAGTTTCCTAAATTAAATCCATATAAATTCCTATACGAGAAAACCGAGTCATTCCTACTAGCGAAGGAAGGTCGTCGGAACCGGGATTCATAGGGTGGATACTGTTAGAGGGAAGACACTTGGATTCCTCAAGCGAGTAACCTCAATCCGTTGAAGTTATCAAACCGGGAACCGATTCCCTCAAGTTCATCGTTTGTGAAGGAGTTCAAGACAAATCGGTAAATATTTGTACTGGTATTTACTTTTATATAACAAATCAAAATTTGTATATGATGCATGTTTTAAAGATGACGATCAGTTAATTCGCAATTAGTATGTACGGGTGTTGTATTTATACGATAAATACTTACTTTGAAAAATTTTAAATTCTGCTGCTTAAAGCCCGTACGGTACTAGCGAACCCAACATATAGTATCTCTATCGTTTCGGAAAAAAAAAAATGAATTCACTATGATAGGTTTTTAATGAAAATAGAATTTCTGCTGAATCTTCCAAAAATTGCTAAAAATTGTATGTTCGTTGTTTTTAGCTGAAAAGGTTATATGTTGTACCTCGCATGCTGAAGTTGTTCGTGCCAAAATTTCAGGATTTAAATCATTTTTTAGGTCAGGTTTAAAATTCATGCTTGTTTTTGCTGAAATATTGTTTTAATTTTATAAAATCACATGTGTAAGTGCTATGGCTGAAACTTGATGGATTTAATGTATTCAGTGAGGTCTATTATGTGACCAATTTTCAAATCAAAATTCATCCATTTGCCAGTCCAACTAGATAATGTGATTTACTTGTAAATTTTATATGTTGTACCTCGCATGCTGAAGTTGTTCGTGGATCCAGTTGTCAAAATTCATCCATTTGCCTGTCCGACACTGTTCGTGGATCCATTTTCCTGTCCAACTAGATAATGTTATTTACTTATTCAATGGATCGTCGACTTCTGTGGAAAATCACTAGGTCTCGATTACCTATGGATCTTCTACTATATTACTCAAACACCTTTTCAACTTGTACTCGTGGAGCAACAAGTAGAAGATAAAGCTCTTAGTGGTTGGGCCCCCGGAACCTGCTGAAGTGGTTGGGCTCTCAGTGGCTTCTTGCCCTTATCTGGGCGCTTAGTGGTCATTCCTCCTCTTGTTCGAGCCGGAGGATGGCTAAGCAGTAATAGCTGGCTGGGTGATGATAGCCGACTGAGGAGGCTGGGCATGATAGTAGGAAGGGATGGGGGCAATCGGGGTCATGTAGCTCTCAACCTGCTGAGCTCGAATAACAGTGTCGGCGAAGGACAACTCTCCATGACTAGCCACTAAGAGACGAATGTCCTGCCGAAGGTTGTCTAGGAACTTGCGAGACTTTCTCTCCTCGGTATCAATCATGTGCCGGGCAAAGTCACTCAGACGGGTAAAAGTGCGAGCATACACCTCCACAGAAGTGGCGCCCTGCTGAAAATCCTAGAACTTTCGCTCCATGCGGTCGCGATAGCTCTTGGGGAAGTACTTGTCGGAGACGATCTCCTTCATCCTCACCCATGTAACGCCCCATTTTATTTTAAAGAATTTACCAAATTTATTTATGAAAATCAGAGTAAAATTTTCGCAAAATCTCAAGTTAAAACTTATTTCACAACGGGCGCTACTTAACTACAAAAAACAATTAAACAAATACGATCAAATAGATTGAACCTATTCATGCATAAACTAACAATCATCAAAATTAAACCAATTTATTCATTAGGTTTCAAATCCAACCAGAAAGTTAAAACATTATTCCAAAGGTTCAACCTGACATAATCAATGTATCCAAACTGAAGCAGTAAAAATAAAGGACAAGAGCAACAATTTAACATAATCATAAAGTAGGCGAAAGCATATGACAACGAGAATACAACGGCAAATGACCACCACTCGATCGTCTTCAAGCCACCGTCGCCAGCCATGCCCAGCCTAAAGAAAAGAATAGGAGACAAGGAGAAAAAAAATGGGGGTGAGCAAAACCATTATGCTCCCCATTACCGCACAGTATATCCCACATAAAGATTTAAAACCATAAATAATGTATGCATAGAATCCAAGTCTAACTCCCTACACGGCCCTATTGCAAACCTCCTATGTACATACAACAACCTTCCGATCAGTCATCGACAAGAAAGTAACCCGAAACCTTCCCACCCCGGCTCAACACGGGCTAAGGGATCATTTCCAGGAGACAGTGGAGCTGTTTTTCCCCCCCAAATAACACACGGATCAGGGCGTCCACCTCCCGACTAGCAACGGGTAGGCGACCTCTCACTGCTTATGCATTCATCAAAGGCACTATCAATGCGACACCTAGACTAGGGTTCTCATGCATACAACAGCTATCGAGACGATTATTTATACGAAATAACGAGTGCGATAATTATAGATACAACGTAAATGTACCCACCTGAAAGCAGCGATATATCACAAACACAAGGCTCGAAAAGATAGGATTTGAGGTCAACACCTCGAAACACCTACACGAAATCAAGATAACCTCTCGATTACAACAAATCCAACGATCACACAAACTTAGTCGAACTCGTCGACTAAGTGGCTCGTGGGAAATTCTCGTGGAGTTATGGAACATTCTACTCGACTCAAAACAGAGGGGAAAAACACACAAAAAGCCATCTCACAATCTACTCAACCACTTAACTAGAAATTCACACCAATTATAAAACATGCAAAGAGAACATCATATATTAAAAATCATGCCAAAATTCAACTGTTAACATATCCAACTAATAGTTTGAGAAAATTGACAAGTAAATCACATTATCTAGTTGGACAGGAAAATGGATGAATTTTGATTTGAAAATTGGACACATAATAGACCTCACTGGATACATTAAATCCATCAAGTTTCAGTCATAGCACTTACGCATGTGATTTATAAAACCAAAACAATATTTCAGCAAAAACAAGCATGAATTTAAAACCTAACCTAACAAACGATTTAAGTTCTGAAATTTTGACACAAACAACATCAGCATGCGAGGTACAACAGATAAAATTTTCAGTTAAAAACAACGAACATATAATTTTTAGCAATTTTTGGAAGATTCAGCAGAAATTCTATTTTCATTAAAAACCAATCATAATGAATTCATTAAAATCTTGGATTTTTATATCATATAATAAAACATCAAAGGAGAATGTAAACAAGATTTCAACCAATTTCAGCAAGGGACGTATTTTGTCATGATTTAAACAAGTTTCTGGCCAGAAACTAAAATAGACATTTACCCTAATAAATGGATTCTAAAAATTACGAAATTTATACACAATGACAACACATATCAGAGGAACAACATAATAAATTGGGTAAATAATTATTTGCAACCTGTACTAATCGTGTTTTCGGATTTTGCAACCTAAAGAATATTTTGTACTAAATTGCAACCTTTAACACACGGGTTTGCCTGTATCGCAACCTCCGTCCATCGTCAGCTCGTTTTCCACCGGAAAAGCGAGCGTGCGACGCACACGCACAAATCTTGAGGGTAGATTTGCCATTTTATGTACGCGACCTTTGGACTCCCCCAAATACACTCTGAATTGTATTGAATTCACAAACCCAATTCAAAATTAGGGCAAAATACTCAGAGGATGATTGGATATAAAAAATTTTGGTTTTGTTTGGATTTTTTTGAAAAATTTTGTATCCAAACATGCTCTCACTCTTCTTGTCTCTCTCTCTCTGCTCGAAAAAAACGAGAACCTTCTCTGCAAAAATTTAGAGCAAACACTTCGCAAATTCAAATTGATTGCAATTGTGATGGTCTGGAAAAAGCGAATCAGTGATGACGACATACCACCAGGAAGACCCTGCCCAGATTACGGTTTGTACTGTAACCCTAATTCGTAATTTTTGTTTGATTTTTTGTTGAATTTGGCCCAATTCTTTTAACTGTGAACATGTTTGTGTGATTATGTGGTCCCGTTTTAAATGTGGCGACAATTTCTTGAATGTGGCGACAAATTAGTGGATTATTCATATATCAACATGTGAATTTTTCCTGAGATGTGGTCCCTTTTTCGATATTGATAAATTAGTTTAGTTTTTTATTGATTTTTTTATTTAATTTTCATGTGAAGGGACAAGGATATTGATTTGTGTAATTAATATTCTTGTCCCCTTCAGGTCCAAGTTCACAACTGTTTACCATTTCATTTCATTATGGTGGACGATTTATGGAACTCGGTGATACATGCTATACTAGTGAGAACATGAGGCTAAGTCACATTGACTACTGTGACCCTGATGAACTCTCACTGATAGAAATATTTCTTATGGCTTCTGAAGTTGGGGCAGAAGGTGTTAGGTGTGTGCATTGTAGTAAAAATGGTGTTAATGATTGCCGGTCTTTGTTTGTCTTGAAAAATGATTTTGATGCCATAAGTCTTGTTAACTGGATTGATGAGAATAGAATGGTTGGTTTATATGTTGAACATATGGAAGACTACATGAGCAGTCAACCTTCTGAGTGCTTGCCTTCTGTTGATGAACCATTGGATTATGTGGGGGATGATGGGCAGGATTTAGATGAATTAATTGATAATTTCACTGTTGAAAAAAATCATGATGATATATGTGATGATGATTGTGGTGATGATGATTTGGGTGATTCTGATAGTGAGTTTGAAATCCAATCTTTTGGATCAGACTCAGAGTGTTCTGATGAGTTTCTTGAGAGTGATTGTGATTTGTATGATGAAGATGATAAGATGTTTGAGGGTCATGTAGATGCAGAAATTGAATGGGGAGGAATAACTAGAGAGGAACCTGATAGGCTTGAATTTGCATGTAGCAAGGGTAAGCAGAGAGCTAAAAATGCCCATCCAACTTTTGATCATCAAAAAGACATGCAAAATCCACAGTTTGAATTGGGCATGAAATTTCCTGACTTAAAACATGTTTAGAAAGGCTGTTAGGAACTTTGCAATTGCACAAGGTAGAGAAGTGTCTTTTACAATTAATTTGAGCTATAAGGTGCAAGCAAGATGCAAAAATAAGTCATGTCCTTGGCTCATTTATGCATCCAATGTTCAGAATGAAGACACTGTGCAGGTTAAGACATTCAATGGTAGGCATAAGTGTCCTAGAAACCAAAAGGTGAGTCATGCTACTCCAAAATGGATAGCTGAAACTTACAAAAATAAGATATTAGATAATCCTAAATGGCCAGTAGAGGCAATGATGACAGAGATGCAAAGGGAAGTAGGGATTGTTTTCAAAAGATGGCAAATGTATCAGGCTAAAAAATATGTGTCTCAGATTGGTGTGGGAGCTGATTGTGAGCAATATGCTATGCTTTGGTCTTATGCTGAAGAGATCAAAAGACACAACCCTGGGACCACTGTGAAAATTAAAAGCAAACTTGTAGATGGGGAGCCACTGTTTAAAAGAATTTATATTTGTTGGGGCTCTTTAAAAAGGGGATTGCTTATGGGTTGTAGGAAGGTGATATGCTTAGATGGTTGCCATCTGAAAACCAGTTGTGGTGGTTGCCATCCAGCCTCTCGGCTTTAATCATGATGGATTTTTTGTCCTCGAGCACATGTCCACCCTCAAAGGAGTGGTCGATACATGCGACCATCCAGCCTCTCGGCCTTAATCATGATGGATTTTTTGTCCTCGAGCACATGTCCACCCTCAAAGGAGTGGTCGATACATGCGACCATCCAGCCTCTCGGCCGTAATCATGATGGATTTTTTCTTCGACCACTCATTCAACATAGGCCACCATATATATGCAATAAAATTAAAGCAATTAATTAAACACAGTATTGAAAGTTTGAACAGGAATTTCATTAATTCAAATTGGGATTTTTAGTACATCATTCTGTTGTGAAGGGTTTCCGACAAGAG
Organism: Striga asiatica; assembly: GCA_008636005.1. Classification (NCBI taxonomy): domain Eukaryota; kingdom Viridiplantae; phylum Streptophyta; class Magnoliopsida; order Lamiales; family Orobanchaceae; genus Striga; species Striga asiatica. Next base: position 316,761 of record BKCP01004002.1, read on the forward strand.
AAAGAAAGATGAAAGACAAAAATTTTAAACATAATATTTCTTCAAGTTAGCCACATTCCATGACCTGGGGAGTGATCGTCCTTCGGCATCCTTGAGTGAGTATGCACCTCCCGCATGAACTTTCTCGACCAAGTATGGCCCTTCCTAGTTGGGTTCGAGCTTACCCACGTGCTTCAACACGTCCACCCTTTTCCAAACCAGGTCGCCCACCTGGAATCTCCTCATCTTGACCTTCCTATCATGCGCTACCCGCATCCTCTGTTTGTACGCCTCGACTCTGATCGAGGCTTGCTCTCGAAGTTCTTCAATCGTGTCCAGGGCTGCCATCATCAGGTTTTCATTTTGTTCCAGATTATACGTGCTCGATCTTTGTGACTGGATCTCGCCTTCAATTGGGAGCAATGCCTCCATGCCATATACCAAGCTGAATGGTGTCTCTCCGGTGGTCGATCTTGGTGTCGTTCGGTAGGCCCAAAGTACTGACGTGAGTTCGTCGACCCATGCGCCCGACGCCTTCTCCAGCCTTGTCTTTAGACCGTTCAATATGATCCTGTTGGTTACCTCGACTTGTCCATTGGCCTGCGGATGAGCGACTGACGCAAAATGTTGTTCGATTCTCATGTCTTCACACCATGCTCGAATCCGCTTGCCATTGAATTGCGTTCCATTATCGGACACCAACACCTTTGGAACACCAAACCTGCAGCAAATATTGTTATATAAAAATTGTATGACTTTCTCTTCCGTGATTTTTTCCAGCGGCTCAGCCTCCACCCACTTTGTGAAATAGTCCACTGCTACTATCAAAAATTTCCTTTGCCCCGTTCCTTGAGGCATCGGCCCCACCAGGTCGACACCCCACTGCGCGAATGGGATTGGGGAACTCATCGTCGTCATCGCTTCAGCAGGTTGGTGGATAAGCGGTCCATGTTTCTGGCATTGTAAACATTTCCTCACCATCACCTTTGCGTCCTCCTTCATGGTTGGCCAAAAATATCCGGCTCGCAGTATCTTCGCCACCAAAGACCCCGCCTTACTGTGATCACTACAACATCCTTCATGGGTCTCCTTCAGTACGTATCGCCCTTCTTCTCGTGTCACACATCTCAGGTGAGGCCCGACGTACGACCTCTTATACAACACTCCATTATGCTCGAAAAACCTTCTTGACACCTTCGCCCCTCCTTCTCTCAACTCCTTCAGTATCAAAGTTCTCCAATCGTCGACCTCTTCAATCTCCGCTACCTCATGCTCGACTGCGCTCCTCTCCATGCGCAGCAAAGTGACGCTTCTGCTCTTACAGTCGACCAGACTCTGCGCGATTTTGGATAGCAGATCTGCTCGACCATTCTCACCTCGAGGTATCTGTACTAATTCGAACGAGTTAAACTCGTCCCTCAACTTCTTCATTTCCTCGACGTACCGCTGCATTCTTTCCTCCTTTACCTCAAAATCCTCCTGAAACTGGCCCACCACCAACTGAGAGTCAGAATATACTTGAATTTTTCGAGCTCCCCCTGCTATGGCCAGCTGCATCCCTTTGACAACCGCCTCGTACTCCGCCTCGTTGTTTGATACTTTATGTTCGACTTTGACTGCAAACTCCAGGTTGTCTCCTTTGGGCGAGATTAGAACAATGCCCAAGCCTCCTCCCACTCTCGACACCGAACCGTCTGCAAACATTTGCCAAACACCTTCTTCCTCCTCCTCCCCCTTCGTACCTTCTTGTATGAAATCAGCCAAACGCCTGTGCCTTTATTGCCCTCCTTGGCTCATATGCTATCGTGTACTCGCTCAACTCGACTGCCCATTTGACTAGTCGACCCGACACCGAAGGTCGACCTAACGTCTCTTCCAATGGCATATTCGTTCTCACCTTCACCTTATGCCCCAAGAAATACGGCCGCAACTTCCTCACTGTTACTACCACCGCTAGAGCACACTTCTCGATCTCCGAGTATTTCCTTTCCGCCCCTTGCATTATTTTACTCACGTAATAAATTGGAAATTGCACTGCACCTTCCTCCCTCAACAAAACCGAGCTTACCGCCAGTTCTCCGATAGATACATACAGCACTAGATCCTCCCCCGGAACCGGTTTAGCCAATAGGGGGAAGTTAGCTAACACCTTTTGCAGCTCCTCGAACGCCTTCTGGGCCTCCTCCGTCCACTGGAATTTCGAGCTCTTTCTCAATGTTCGAAACAAGGGCCCGCTCTTTTCCGCCACCTTGGATATGAAGCGACTCAAACCCGCTATCCTACCCGTCAGAATTTGCACCTCTTTCACCTTGGTGGGTGGCTTCATCTCGATCACCGCCTTCACCTTTTCCGGGCTGACCTCGATCCCTCTCTTTGTCACCATGTACCCCAGGAACTTCCCCGACTTCACCCCAAAAGAACACTTAGCGGGGTTCAGTTTCATGCCATACCTCCGCAACGTTAAGAACGTCTCTTTCAAGTCATTCACGTGATCAGCTTCCACCCTACTCTTCACCAGCATATCGTCGACATAAACCTCCATATTCCTCCCCAGCTGCTCCTTGAAGATCTTGTCGACCAGCTGCTGATACGTTGCTCCTGCATTCTTTAAACCGAAAGGCATCACCACATAACAATAGGTGCCTCTGCTCGTAACAAAACTCACCCTCTTCCTATCCTCTCGCGCCAAAGGGATTTGGTGATATCCTTGGGATGCGTCCATAAGACTAAGCAATTCACAACCTGCGGTAGAATCGACCAATTGGTCAATTCTAGGCAATGGGTACAGATCTTTCGGGCACGCCTTGTTTAAGTCACGAAAATCAATACACATCCTCCACTTCCCCCCAGAATTAGACACCATCACTGTGTTCGACAACCATTCAGGGAACTGGATCTCTTTGACATGACCCGCCTTCAGCAATTTCTCGACCTCCTGCTCGATCACTTTATCCATCTCCGCGCCATGGTGTCGTCTTTTTTGTTTCACTGGTCTCACCGTTAAATCTATGTTCAAACGGTGTTCTATCACCTCCGCTTTTATCCCTGTCAACTCCTCAGCCGTATACGCAAAAACATCCGCAAACTCTCTGATCAACGCAATCAACTTCGATCTTATTGGCTCCTCTATCTCCTTGCCTATTCGGAATTTCCTCTCTTCGCACCCCTCTACCATCTGGACCTCCTCGATCTCCCCTCCTGGCTGCATCTCCACCTTTTCTTTCCCCTTGTCCGCTCTTTCCTTCTCTTCTTTCGACCTCGAGCCCCCAGGTCGGCTCGGTACTCCCTCCTCCATCTTCGCTCGCTTCCTCGAGAGCTGCTTATTGTTGCTCACTGTGGTCTGATAGCAACTCCTCGAGGTAAGCTGATCTCCAGCGACCTCACCAACGTTTTCCCCCACCGGATATTTGATCGTCATATGGTACGTTGACACGACCGCCTGGAAAGCGTTTAAGCTAGTCCTCCCCATGATAATGTTGTACGAGGACTCTGCTCCAACGACCACGAACCTTACCATTCGAACCTTCCTCGTCACTCCCTGCCCTAAGGCAACAGAGAGGCTTACTTCTCCCATCGGCATCACCTCGCCTCCATTGAATCCATATAGGGCTGTGGTCACCGGCTTCAGGTCAAGGTTGAGCTCCTTGTTTATCTGCACAAAACAATCATAGGACATCACATCAACCGAACTTCCCGTATCAATAAACACCCTCTTCACATAGAAACCCGCCACTTCCGCCGTTATCACCAGCGCATCATTGTGGGGCAACACTACTCCCTCGGCATCTTCCGCCCGAAAACTTATCTCCGGCATTCGAGCAGTGATCCCCACCTCCTCTCTTTTCCTCTTTATTGCTCGAACATGGCCTTTCCTCGCATTGTTCGAGTCCCCATCTGTTGGTCCCCCCGAGATCATGTAAATCGTTCCTCTCTTCACCGGGCCTTGAACTCCCTGGCCTCCTCGATCTTGACTCCCCCGTCTCCTCTTGACTCCTCGATCACCCCTTTCATCTCGTGGATCACCATCCTCATCATCACCTCGATCACTCCGCTCCGCCGAATCCTCTCGACACTTCCCTTTATCCTTCCCCTTCGCCTTCCCTTCGCACACGAACTCCTTCAGTTACCCTGCCCTGATCAGGCGCTCGATCTCATCTTTGAGGTGTCTGCACTCCTCCGTCTTGTGCCCGTAATCCTTATGGAAACGGCAATACTTGTTCGACCTGGGCTGCGTCGGCCCCTCACGCCTCGACCTCGGCCACGTCACATCCTTGTCCTCTATCTTCCTCTCAATGGCCACCAGCACCTCGCCCATCCTCGCATTAAGGGGCGTAAAGTGTTGGAACCGCTTTCCCCCCAATACTGGTCGATCCTTCCACCTGTCTTCTCGCCCTCGATCAGTCTTGCCACGCCCCTCTCTTCTAGGCGATCTCCGACCCGGTGATGCTCTTCGAGGCGAGCTTGCCCTCCCCTTCTTTGGCTCAGGCTTAGCCAAATCCTCCAACTTAGCAAACTCAGCCTCCGTTTCCTCCAAATTAATGTACTTCTTACACCTCTTCAATACGTCATCATATGTACGAGCAGGGGTTTTAGCCAAAGATGTACGACAAGGCCCCGCTCGCAAACTTCGTATCAACCCTCCAGCCTTCACCTCGTCCGAGGCCGTGGGGATCTCCAAACAAGTTTGATTGTATCGTGCGACATACTTACGCAATGATTCCTTCTCCCCTTGCCTCATAGCCATCAACGTCAGATACGTCTTTTCCTGTGCCACCGCACTCGCATACTGGGTTATCAGCTTTTCCGCGAAATCATCAAAGTCCTTGATCGATCCATGAGGGAGTTGCTGGAACCAATCGAGCGCGCCTCCCCTCAAGGTCGACAAGAATGCCCTGCAGCTAACCGAGTCAGAATAACCATGCAACACAGCCAAATTTTCAAACGCCCTCACATGCCTCGACGGGTCAGTGGTCCCATCGAACATCAAACTCATATCTCTGAAGTTTACAGGTAATGGTGCAGCCAATATATCCCTCGAGAACGGATGTCCTCGAGCACGTCTTTCAGGTCGACCATCCATCTTAGCCTGCAACTGCCTCACCTGCTCCGCGAGCCTCTCCATCTCACGGTCTCTTAGGCCTCCATCTCCTCCATAGCTCGACACGTCCTCATCCACCATCGTTGGCCCAGCAGCCACTCGCGAAAGGCTTTGAGTGACCTGCTGAACCGCCTGTGCCGCCGCGTTCGCCACCATCTGCTGCATCTCCTGCCTCGTCATCACCACCTGCTGGCCGAGACGCTGTTCCCCCATCGACAGCGGTGCCGCTCCTTGTACCGCCACTCCTCGCTGCAGCGTCGCGGCCAGATCTGGTTGCGGCGGCGTTGGGACCGCCGCGCCTTGAGCTGGGCGGGTTTCTTGGGCCCGATTTGAACCCACACCAGCCTCTGGTTGCACCGATGTGACTTCTACACCTTGGGGAACAGGCGTCTGAGTCACCGGTGTAAGCAAGGGTCCAGAGAAGCCCGGAGGTGGGCCTTCTCCAAACGGCCTCGTCATCGTCCACGCCTCATCGAACGATGCCTGCAAATCTCTCCTAGGAATTCCGTCCGCCATAGCTACCAAGCTTCAAAAATCTTAGCACACCACTTTTCGAACGAAAGTCCCACAGACGGCGCCAAATGGTAACGCAAAACACTCAACCTGGCTCGGAATCGGTTTGCCTCCTTCTTCCTCGCCGATAAAACTCCGCGCTCCTGCACAAAAACTCTCACACCGGAGGAGTTTTCTGGTGAAGAGCCTCCGATGCTTAAGTCAGTATGTGTTTGTTCAATTTTCCAAAGTGAGTAATGGATAAATCGTAAACCCTAAGAAAAGACCCACTCCTATATATATAGGAGTGGGATACCTGCCCTAAGAGCTGCCCGGGTATTGGGTGAGCTGTCCTGCCCGCGCTGCCCGTCCGTACACACGCAGTGTACGTGTTGTCAGAAATGTCAGGGGTGTCAGAGGTGGCTGTTACCACTATCACTCTGCACCAATATATTCTCGCCACGTGCCCCCCTCTGAGCTGAGGGGAATTATTCCCTTGCGCAAGCCGTTGGGATCTTCTGGCATCACTCACGCGCCTACTCGCGTTAAGGTCACGCTCTCGACTACCTCCTACCTGTCGTACGCCCGATATGATCGAGCTTCCCCTCGTTGGTCGATCCTCGACCAACTCTGCTGTTCTGCTCGACATCTTCCATTTTGGTCGATCATCCTTCAACCCACGTAGTTTCTCTCCTATGCCTGCCTGACCGACATGACGAACCGGTCTGCTCCTTAGTCTTATAATATCCCACATCAGACTGCAGTTGGGGTTGATGGAAACAACTGTATGTATCCTTTTGCATATTCTGTTGTTGAAAAGGAAACAAAAAAAACTTGGCATTGGTTTGTTGAACTGTTGAAAGGAGATTTGGGGATTGAGAATTCTTTTCAGTGGACAATAATGTTAGATAAACAGAAAGGGCTGGTAGATGCCATTGAAACTCTACTGCCAGATGCTGAGCATAGGTTCTGTGTCCAACACTTGTATGGAAACTTTAGGGCTTCATTTAGGGGATTAGCCCTGAAAAACTTGTTGTGGAGAGCAGCCAGGTTCACTAGGGTTGTTGATTTTAATGCTGCAATGAAAGAACTTGAAGGAAGGGATTAAGAAGCTTTTGAATGGTTGGCTAAGAAACCAGCAAATCAGTGGTCAAGGTCACACTATAGTTGCAACTCAAAGTGTGATATGCAGCTGAATAATATGTCTGAGTCATTTAACTCACTCATTCTGAGGGCAATGAGTAAACCTATTGTTTCTATGTTGGAAACAATAAGACTTATCTTGATGAAGAGGACCTACATGAGAAGGGATCAGATGAGAAAACATCTGCATGGGAACTTGTGCCCAAAAATCTTGAAGCTGTTGGAGGAATTGAAGAAGAAGTCCATGGGTTTTATTTGTGACTGGAATGGAGAAAACCAATTTGAAGTTGAGGGAAGCTCAAGGAGATTCAGAGTTCATATGGGGGAGAAATCATGCACATGTAGGAAGTGGGACCTCACAGGTATCCCTTGTGAGCATGCCATAAGTGGTATGTTCTTGTTGAACACTCAACCAGAGGACTATGTTGTTGACTGGTACCACAAAGAAACTTTTTTGAAGGCTTATTCTGAGATGTTGGGCACTATTGAACCTCCTGAAAGTTGGCCAACTGTAGAAGCAATACCCTTGAAACCACCATCTGTTGGCAGTCTACCTGGAAGGCCAAAACAAAATGCTAGAAAAAAACAGCCCCATGAAGAGGTCTTGCCAGGAAAATCCAAAAAAAAGGTTGAAGTGAGGCTCAGTAGGAAAGGGAGAATAATGAAATGTTCTCTCTGCAAGAAAGATACCCACAACATCAGATCCTGCCCTTTGAAAAAGGACAAGAGTGAACCAACTGGAGGACTTCAAGTACCAGCCCCTACTGAGGAGATTAATGTGGTCAAGGTAAATGAATTTGTTAAACAATTATGTGTTTTATTATAAAAATTTGTTTTTCTGATTCATTAATTGAATTGTTTTTTATGAAGAGAAACAAGAGGAAGAAAACAGCTGAGAGAGAGAGTGGAAGTGAAGTACCAGCCCCTACTGAGGAGATTAATGTGGTTAAGGTAATATTCTTTGTTATACAATTGTTACTAATTGGTGTGTTTATCCAATTGAAAGCATACTTTGTACATAATTGTTTTTTTTTTTTAAGGGGAAGAAGAGCAAAGCAAGTGGCAGAGACTGTGAAGTGTCAGCCCCTATTGAGGACATTACTGTGGGCAAGGTAACTTGTTACTTAAATAATTGTTACAGAAGGGGACATTGGTGTGTTTTATTTAAGTGTATTTTATTACTGTGGGCAAGTGTTTTATCTAATTTGAAAACAATATTTCAGAAGGGGAAAAGGAAAGAAATTGTGAGTGCAAGTGATGTTTTACAAACACAAGAATCTGTTGCAATGACACATACAAGGGTCACCAGAAGACAAGTCTTGCCTCAGCATCATTCTCATGAGAAAGGCAATCCCACAAAAGTCACAACATCTGCAGCTACACCTACTAGGAGAAAAGAAAGTCAGACTACAAAGGAGAGGCATATTTCTGCTGCAACTTCACCCACAAAAGTCACAAGGAGCCAAACTCAATCTGCTGCAACTTCACCTACAAAAGTCACAAGGACTCAAACTCAATCTACACCTACAAGGAGAAAAGGGAGTCAGAGCACAGGGCATACTTCTGTTGCAACTTCACCCACAACAAGAAGCCAAAGAGTAGCTGCAACTACCCCTACAAGGTTAACAAGAAGTCAGTCCAAAGGTCTTACACCTACCAAGGAATTGGTGCCAAAAAGGACTCAAAAAATTCAGACTAAGAGCAAGACATTGGGATTGAAGAAGAAACTAGAGGTATTAATAATGCTCATTTTCTTGTGATTTTTTCCCTATGTGCTTCAACCTGTTGTAATCATATTACTGTGCTATTAATAGGTGAGCAGGAAAAAGAATCCTTTAACTCAAGGTGCAAGCTTTTCAACAGCAAAAGGACCAGTTGTGAACAAGCAGGTGGTGCAATCTCAGCCTGAGGCAGAGATATTGGGAAGCTATTGGATTACTAGTTGTGGGAGCATAGTGGATAACTAGGGGTTGATAGATGTGCTTCATTTTGGAACTGTAATGGTTGTGGTTGGTTTTGTGTTGAACTGTAATGGTTGTGGTTGGTTTTCTGTTGAACTGTAATGGTTGTTAGGTTATGGATTTTAGATGTGGTTTTGGATATTATGGTAACTCAGATTGGATGTGGTTTTGAGTTTTTGAAATCAGATACAATGGTTAGCTTTTGGTTTGGTCATCTATTTTGGTTGTTGTGACTGGAAATTTTTTGACATCGGGCTTGTAAAAAACAGGTTGGGTTGGAATGGAAGAGCTATGGCTATTACATAATTGAACTTCTGTTTTGTGTTATGGAGGTTACATATGTTCAATTTCTTATTTCTGTTTGATTTGGAATGAAAGTACTCAATATATACACAAACATTCACACATCATGTAAAGGCATCTTACTAACATTGTAAAGAAATAAACTAATGCAAAAGAGTTTGAACAACCAAAATGGTGCTTGATTAACCAAAATAGTTCAACACACATCACATAGGGATAAGATTACAATCATTAGCATTCACATTACAACCAGAAAGAGTTTGAACACTACCTAATGCAAAAGAGATCCATTACTACTACAGCTTAGAAAACACACTACAACATGCAATATATGATCACCCAAGATATCAGAATCACAATCCACAGCCAACGCTCACGAGCACTTTTTCTCTTCAAACACAATTCAAGATTGGTCCTTTCTTCTATAACATTTTCAATACAAGCTTCAGCATCTTTCAAATCTGATTGAAATTTCTTCACATCAGATTGAAGTTTCTTCACATCAGCTTCCAACCTCATCACGTCTACTTCAAGAAATTGAGCTTCACTTTTGAATTTGTTGGCACGTCTCAAAAGGCCGGGAATGATTTCACAAGCTCTAGGGCACAAAGGTGGTTCAATCCACGAAAAATAAGGACAACCACCATCATCCTACAAAATTCAGTTAAAAAAACAAATTAATTTAAGCAAAACTAGGGTTTATTGAATTCGCCCAATTTAAGCAAAACTAGGGTTCACTGAAATTGCCCAAATTCATCAATTAGGGTTAATCTAATTAATTCCTTACTCGATTTTTTGCACAAGTAGCGTATCTCCTTCCTGGATTTTGAACACTCCATGATGTTTTCGTAAGAACATTTTTCCCACATTGACATAGTTGACTCATCGCCTCTTGTCTCCAAGCCATTTTCGATTTCGATCTAAAGAAGAAAAATGAACAAAATCTTCGCCATTTTTTTTTTTTTTTTATAAATCTGATATGCTTAGAGAATAAAATGACAAATTTGTCCTTCAAATGTAATGCAAAATGTCAAATCTACCCTCAAGATTCGTGCGTGTACGTCGCACGCTCGCTTTTTCGGTGGAAAACGAGCCGCCGATGGACGGAGGTTGCGATACAGGCAAACCCGTGTATTAAAGGTTGCAATTTAGTACAAAATATTCTTTAGGTTGCAAAATCCGAAAACGCGATTAGTACAGGTTGCAAATAATTATTTACCCTAATAAAATTTCAGAATTTTTAAATAACAACTCGATTTATCATGAATTTTACAAACAACTGCAGCAACATCAAGTTCAAAAATTCATATCTCATATTCTAAATCTCCAAATGACACAAGGTGAAAACCAGAATTACAAGGACACTCCTATGTTCCAGAATCCACAAGATTTCACTAGGATATTATGAAATCCTTGAGTTTCCAACCCAAACTCAAGAAGTCTCTTACAAACTCAAAAGGTCCAAACAATAAAAGATCACACAAGGCATATATTATCATGAACAACATCTAAAACACACAAATCACGAAGAAAACACAAGGGTTCAGCGAACATCAAAGGGGAGAGGGCAACATGGGCGTGGCTACGGGACGCGGGCTTGGCTCCTACGGGCGGGGAACTCATCCGCTAGGCGTGCTCGCGAGTGATTATCAGTTGTCGAGTGCGGTGGATTTTTTATCGGACTTGGGGAGATTTTCTATGATTTATGTGAAGGGGGGAAGGGTTTTCTTCTGGAGTTTGAACGTGGATTTAGAGAAAGGGAGAGATGGCTTTGGGAGAAAGAAATCGTGAATTTAATAGATATTAGGGAAGAGAAAGACTTACCTTCTTTGGAGATATTCTTAAGGAAAATATCAAGGGATTTTTCGGATTGATTACACGGAATTAAGGCTGATGGACTTGGTCAAGAGTCAAGCTCAAAGACTTAGCAACAATTTAAATTCAAGAATCAAAATGATCAACACATTTGAAAATTTAATGGGCGGGTTCGGTTTTGAGCAAAAAGGGACCGGTTCTATCCATTTAAAAAGGGCCGAAGGCCACTCAATAAGGGGCTGGTCGAGTTGGTTCGGAGCTCGGTTCACAAAGGTTCGAAAATAAAATAAATCGAACAACAATTCGACTTATGCAATTAAACCGAAAATTCGAACGGCGAACGATAAAATAAAATCGTACGACTTATATAATTATATTATCCACATAATATAAAATCGTACGACTTATATATATATATATATATATATATATATATATATATATATATATATATATATATATATATATATATATATATATATATATATATATATATATATATATATATATATATATATATATATATATATATATATATATATATATATATATATATATATATATATATATATATATATATATATATATATATATATATATATATATATATATATATATATATATATATATATATATATATATATATATATATATATATATATATATATATATATATATATATATATATATATATATATATATATATATATATATATATATATATATATATATATATATATATATATATATATATATATATATATATATATATATATATATATATATATATATATATATATATATATATATATATATATATGTATAGGGGATGGATCCAATGAGACCACTTCTTAAAATGAGTACGTGAGACTCAATCTTAGCCACTCATTTTGTCTAGATCAAAATCAATTAAAATATACATTAATTAAATAATAAAATAATTATTAGTTGACTCCGGTGTTGACCGTTGACTCTGGTATTGACTGTTGACTTCCGGCGTTGACCGTTGACTTCCGGCGTTGACCCGTTGCATTGAAATAAATAACCTAGCAACAAAAGACACTCAACCTTGAGTGGTGTAGTGGTTGCATTGCTTGTCTTACTTACATGAGGTACCAGGTTCAAATCCTATGGGTTACAATTTTTTTATAAAAAAAAAATACAACTAACTTAGCAGCATCAGACAACTAACCTAGCAACAAAACAAAACTAACCTAGTAGCATCAGACAACAAAACTAGCAACAAAACACAACTAACCTAGCAGCATCAGACAACTAAACTAGCAACAAAACACAACTAACTTAGCAGCATCAGACAACTAACCTAGCAACAAAACAAAACTAACCTAGTAGCATCAGACAATGGTCAAAAAATCAGTAAAATGAAAGAAGGAGAAGAAGAATCCGTGGAAGAAGGAGAAATGGTGGAAGGTTTGGAGAAAAATCATATTCTCGGTCTCCAGAAAAAAGGGCAAGATTCAATCGAAAAAAATCCAAAAACCAAAATCCAATCCCACGACAATGGTCGGTCACAGGCCTCCCTCGACCCGACAGCAGGTAAACGCACAGTGAAAACCGGTACTAATGACCAATTGTTCTCTCTCGGGTTGGTCCTCCCGTCGCCGGAACTCACCTTGCCGAAGATAAAGATCTCCGCCGCCATATCTCTCCTGTTGACCGGTCACCGCCCCAACTCGTCCTTTTCTTCTTTATCGCATGCCAAATTAGGGTTGGGAAAGCAGAGCGAATCTGCGGCTAACTCTCAGTCAAAAGGCAATCTGCTGGGCCAATCCGCCTCTTTGGGCCATATAGCCTCTTTGGGCCAAATCGATCCTGGGCCCAATTCGAGTTCACAGCAGGCTCTTTCTCTTGGGCCAATCACAGCTCCCATCTTGATCGCAAAATCCTTCAACACACCAGGTACCTCAAACTGTAACACCCCGTTTTCATTTCAAGAATTCATTGAATTTATTTAATAAAAATCAGAGTTATTTTTTTTTTAAATTTAAATTAAAACCTTTATCGAGAAATGGGCGCTACTTACTAACATCATTAAATAACACACATGCACGAACTATCAATAAGACAAGTTCCAAATAAACGTAAGTCTTAAAAACCATTTCAAAAGATCCAACATTATTCAAAGCTCAACCCAATTCAACATAGTTCGAAAAGTGAAAGCAGTAAATAATCCAAGGCAATAATAGCAAACAAATAAAGTTCAAGTTTAAGCGGAAGCATAGATTTATCAACACATATGACCACCATCTCGCTCGTCCTACGCCACCGCCTCCAGCTCGTCTCAACCTAAAACAAAGGAAGAGAGAAGACAACAAGAAAATAATGGGGGTGAGCAACCAACTAGCTCACCATTATCGCACGGTTATCTCGTATAATTATTTTAAAAAAAAACAGTATCGTTTTAAACAGTTTCAGTATCGGTATGCACAGAATTCAAAGCCTAAACCCCCTACCCAGCCCTATCGCAAACCTCCTATGTACATACAACAACCTTCCGGATACAACGGCATGGCTGTAACTGGAAACATTCCCACCCCCGGGTACAACGGTTCGCAGGATCCTTTCCAGGAGACAGCAGAGATGTTTTTCCCCTTCCGGATACAACGGCATGGGGCGTCCCTCCCGGATACAACGGGCAGGCGACCTCCAACTGTTTTCGCATTCATCAAGGCACTAGCGTTCGGGACACTTAGACTAGAGTTCTCATGCATACAAAAATTTTCAAAAGAAACATTACACGAAATAAGGAGTGCGATAAATATGGAATACATCATAAATGTACCCACCTGATAGCAGCACGTTTCACAGTCACAAATCTCGTACTAAGGCAAGATCAACACCTCTAGACACCTACATGATATCAAGATCCTACAATCAGAATCTATCTCGACTTAAATCGGAAATCACAAGACAGACCTAGTCGAACACGTTTCGACTAAGTAGTTCGTGAAGTCCTGTGGATGTTGGAACACTAAGACTCGGCTCTAAACTCGACCCAACCACATAAGGGAGTTCACACAAATCCATCTAAGGATTGACCAAGTCAAACTCACATTAAAACGAAAAGCAAACCCATTCATATTTTCCATATACAATTACGCTCGAAAATTGAAATCATTTAATCGCATGAAATTAGAAGGTCAAGCTACCCTACGAATTAAGCTCTGAAAATTTATACAAAATTTCATCTCCCAGAAACATGTAAAATCACAAAGTTTCAGCTTTAAACTCGAAATACCCTATTTTATAAAATTCGAACAGTAATTCAGCAAAAAGGGCACATTAATCCATAATCATACTTAATGAATGAATCTGAACCTGAAAATTTTACACAACAACATTCAGTATGTTAAAGCTCACTTATACAAATTCCGGGTTTAAATGATAACTGCTGCTATTTTTAAAAATTCAAACGAGCAACAACAGTTTATCGAATTTAAATTCAAACTGAATCAAAACAGACACTAAAAATTCCCATATTTTGCAAACATGATCAAACACCTAAAATATGACTCTCGGCAAAATTTCAGAATTTTCCATGCAGTAACCGATTTTTTAAAAATTCAAACAACATTTCTGCAGATTCAATAAATAAAATATTAACCATATCAAATCAACACCAACAATTCTAAAAATTTAACACAACACTTATAAGTCACAGAGGCATGATATATCTAAATTTCAGCTCATTTCAGTCAGGCATGAATTTATTATGCATTTAACAATATTCTGGACAGAATACAAATTAATTATTAAAAATAGCTACAGGTCTCCACAAATTATGAAAATTTTACACAAGGCAGGAAACGAACAGATAACACATCCCTCAAAATTTCACATCGTTTCGAGCAGCGAGCTATTTTTAGAAATTCGAACATCAAAACAGCGATTAACGAGCTCGACAACTTGACAATTAAATCACAACGCACAATTTATCGTCCGAGGCCTTTTCATAAGACCAAGGACTCGACATTGTTCCATTATCCACCGACTTACACGACTTTCGAGGTCTCTTTCGATTTTCGAGAAAATCGAAGAGATCCCGAACATACAACACAATAACCACCACAATTCATATATTTGCACATATACACACAACAATTTCACATTGTATATATATAGCACGAGTACGAACATGAATAAGAACAATTCAACGAGCATATATGAATTAAACGAGATGGAAAAACGACGAGATACCGTTCTCGGGAAATTCGAAAACGTTTCGAACACGAAAGCTCGACGGTAAACTCGTCTCGCCGGAAGAAGAAGGCTCGACGTGCACGGGAAGGAGGAAGACGCTTGCGGCTGGTTCGCGGGCTCGCCGGGAACGGAAAGGGAGGGTCGCCGGACGCTGCTCGAAGAGACGTCGAGCTCGCCGGAAAAATTCTGAACGACGACGGGGCCGCTGGGAAGCTTCGCGGCGCGGCAAGAGGGTGAGTCGCGGCGCGGCGGCAGGACTCTTCGCGACGTGGTGGCAGGTGAGGGGCTCAGCGACGTCGGGCTTCTGCAACTCGCCGGACTGGTTCAAGGTCGCCGGAGATGAGGGCGAGATGATGATGACGAAGGTGATGACGAGCGAAGATGGTGATGAGAGAATGATCGAGCGATGATGGTGAATGAAGACGTTCGAAAAAAAATCACAGAGGAAGGAAAGAAAATCACGGCGCGATAAACAAAAAGAGAAGAGAACAAATTTCGATTGCTGCGGGATGTGCTTGGCCAAAGAGAAACGTGATGTATATATATACATACATGTATTAGGTTTTTGGGAGGAAAATAATATCTTGTTGTCCAAGACAACACTACAAAATCACGTCCAAAAGAGAGGAAAAGGAAAATCTGTCGGGCCGGGCCCGAGAAATTTGGGCCAATAAGATTTTTGGGCCGGTTGGGACAACAAAACAGCTCACGGGCTCAAACAAAAATTTAAACAGATATATTCGGGCCAAAATGGTTCCAACAAAAATTATTGGGCTCAATATCGAATGCAAACGCGCGATAAAAATAGACCGAAAAACAGATATATATATTTTACATATCATCACATACACATTTATTCATATTAATAATTTAATAAATAAAAAAAATCAATTAAACAATTAGACAAATTTCACAATTAGCATTTAATCACATTTGACAAATAAATAAACATAATGGCATTCAATAAAATAAAATATAAATATTATCACCAATTAATAATAACAATAATAATAGCAATAAAAATAATAAAAATAAATCCCAAATAATCCACAATTAAACGGGGCATTACACAAACGCTCTCCCTATCTCTTTGGGCCTTCCTTCTCCTATCCCTCAACCCTTACCCACCACACAGCCCACCACTCAACATAACCCTCAGAATCCAGCAACCTTTCAGCCTGCTCCCAAACACACCATCTCCCAGCCCTCGTCTCTTCAACCTCCCTCCGACACTCATGGGCCAAAAATCACGTCACAACCACCCTCAGCCCCCAAGGCCCAACACGCATCACAGTCCACAATCCAAAACATGCAGGTTGCATCTCACCCATCAACCCAAAACCAGACCCAACAGGGAAAAAAAACCGACGTCCTCAATCAACACCGAACTACCACAAACCACCAATCCATCACAGCTCTTGTGCCTCTCACCGGCGCTCCTCCACCGCCGTCCGGCCAGTCCGCCGGCAACGTTCCCAGCAGCTTGACCCACGTCGGCGTCCCCTCACCGGCGGCAGGGATACTTGGTCCCGGTCCCTCTCTACCGGGAAATTTCACCCTCACCGGAGCTCACCAATCGGCCCAAGCCCCGGCGGGCCCTCCCCGTTCAAACACCGTAGCACCCCGGACTGTCCATCCATCGACGCTTCCGACCTCGGACCAGGTCGTCTTGTACGTGCGGGAAGATGGAGTGGTTGCGGCAGAACCAGACACAACGGCCGTGAACAACATTTCCGGGCATCCCCCGACACCGCTAACAGGAACCACCGCAGCCAACCCAGCTGCTGCCGGGCCCCTACTGGGCTCCTCCATGGGTCCACTCTCATTCCGGGAGGCTATTACGGGGAGGAAAGAGGGCGGCTCACGCCTAACGGCCAAGGATTTCGCCTTTGACGGGGATTATGACCAAGCTTGCGGGACCATCATCCGCTCGGAGGCAAACAAAGTGAAGGTCCGATTCTCAAAGGCCGAAGCTGACACCCTCGCAGGTAAGTTAGCGAACACACTGGTCTTTAAGTTCACCTATGCTATCCCTCCCCCCCGAGACCTACCTGCTGGATTAGGAAAATTGGGATTTAAGGGTAGGTTCTCTTTTAAGTGGTACAACTTCAATCATCATCTAGTCACTTTTAATCTCTCCGAAGATTATAATGAGGCATGGCTTAGGACTTCTATTTCTGTATGTGGATGCCCAACTAGGGTATTCAAGTACACTTCCAGGTTCAACCCGAAGACGGAGACACCAGTCGTCCCCGTGTGGTGCCGCCTCCCTGGCCTTCCACCACATCTGTATGACCGGGATTCCATCACCACACTTGCTAAGTGTGTCGGTCCGCATTGATGCCCCGACTGCTCTCCAGTCCAGGGCTAATATGGCGCGGTTCTGTGTCGAGATTGATCTTAGAGTGGAGCCTATCCACGAGATTGAGATTGAGCAGGGTTCGGAGACCTTTGCTCAGCGGGTGATCTACGAGAAGATCCCCGCCTTCTGTTCCGCGTGCAGTCATGTTGGTCATATATCGGCCGACTGTTATATCAGTGGCAATAAGCCGCGACCCGCTCTGCCTCAGCGCCGTCGTACGGCACAGCCGGGACCTTCCAACAGTCGGAGGGAACCGAAAGGAAAGGGCAAAGGCCTACTCCAGACACCCGGGTCCCCAAAGGGAGCCACGGATAAGGGCAAGGCGAAGATGGACGCCACTGCCCAAACTGGGAAGGATGCTCATCCTGACCAGTCAGACCGAGTGATCATAGTTGGGCCCAAGGCCAAGGCTACGGGCTTTATTCCCAGAGAGACACTTCAGTCGGCCTTCAAGGCCAAACACTCGTTCTTTGCGCCCCTCTCCCCTTAGTCACAGGATGAGGCTGACCCTTCCTCTAGGGACACACACTGTCTTTCGGATCTTGGCCTTTTAGAGGACGACGACCTCCTAGCAGATGATCTAGAGCAGTCGGCCACTTCGTCCACTGGCCCGGTCACCCATCTCCCTCATGACAGCATCCGTGATGATGTCCCTTTGTCTGTCCTCCCACATAGCCAGGACTGCTCCCTGGAGATGAGGACAGCCCCTGCTACTGCTTCCTCGAAAGGGGAATTGCCGGCTCACCTCCCTTCTGCGGAGATTGAGACTTCGACTGAGCCTATAGCTCTCCAGCCACACTCTGACGGCGAGCATCCGAGTGCTCTGCCGGATGGAGTCTCTTCCCCCCCCCTCTCTGAGCAGGCATGCGGTTTTAACCGCGCTCAGCACGACGTCTCGTGCGAGAGTTTTGCCTCCAGTGCTTTCGTGCACCATGACAGACGGGAGGCATGCCCGGACATGGGGCAGGCACCTAGTGTCAGTCTTGGTCAGATTGCTCAGCCTGATGATTCGCAGGCCACGAGCGCTTGCCGAGGGCGATCCCCCTCAAATACCATTCCCACACCACGCATGACGAGGCGGACCGTCTCTCCGGTTCTTCATCGATCATCTCGCCACCTACCCCCTCCCTCAGGTGGTTTGACTCAGCCTCGCCACAGGCGGACACTGTCCGGTGGCTCTTCTGATTGCTGATATGTCTATCACGTCCATTACCTGGAATGGACGGGGACTGGCTAATAGGGCCACTCTCGCTCACCTTCGCTCCCTCACTCATGATCATAGATTGGATTTTGTCGGCTTTATTGAGCCGATGATTCGCACCCCTGACTTTGACTATCTCTCACGTCATCTTGGTTTTCATTCGGGCGTGGGTAACATTTCTCAAAAGATCTTTTTCTTCCACTCGCGTGACTACACTTGTCGGGTCCTCCGGAACACCGATCAGGTGCTTCATGTCGAGCTTTCTGCTGCCCATCTCCCTGAGCCCATATTTCACACTTTGGTTTACGCCAAGTGTAATAGAGTTGGGAGATACGATCTGTGGGACACCCTGCGTGAGATTGCTGAGAGTATGGAGGGATTGCCATGGATGGTTAGTGGCGATTTCAACATCTTTCTGCAACCAGATGAGCGTGTGGGTGGCCGCACGGACCGGTCCCGGGAGATGTGGGATTTTGTTCAGACTGTGGCGGACTGTGAGTTGCTAGATGCTGGATGTGAGGGCGAGCCTTTCACGTGGGTTAGGGACGACCTCAAAGAGAGGCCCGACCGTGCTTTGATCTCTGAAGCGTGGTCGAAGGTGTTTGCGGTCACGACCGTCACGCACCTCACTCGATTTGGGTCTGACCATTCACCGCTCCTCATTAGGTGTCGCTTCTCGAGCACTCCCCGCCGCGCTTCCTTTAGGTTCCAGAACATGTGGGTTCGCCACCACTCTTTCCATGACACTGTCAGGGATTCCTGGCTTCAACCGACTGGGCTCTTCGGGATGCGCAATCTCAAAGCTAAGCTCGACAGGTTACGGCGTAGGTTAAGACAGTGGAACTGGGATGTTTTTAGAAACCTCCATCAGCGCCTTTCTGCGGCTCAGAGTGCGCACGCGGAGGCTGAACGGGCCTATGACCTGGATCCCACTCCGAAGAATAGGACTGCGATGCACCGCTGCCACGCCGAGTACCAGCTCCGACTCCTTATGGAGGAGGATTTCTGGAAGCAGAAGGCGGCCGTTCGCTGGGTGGCAGAGGGAGAACGGAATACTAGGTTCTTCCAGGGCTTCGTTAGGCAGAAGCGTGCTAAGTCGTACATCCATAGTATTGAGGCAAATGGATCATCCTTGACCCAGGAGTCTCAGATTCAGGAGTCGGCTGTTGCTCACTTCCAGACCCTCTTCACCTCTGACAGAGGGTCCCTCGTTGCCCCGACCGTCTCTCTCTTTCCTACCATCCCTCCTTCGGTCGACCTTGTCGACCTCTGCGAGCTTCCGAGCAGGGAGGAAGTTAGGGATGCTGTTTTTGGGATTGATCCCAACAGCGTTTCTGGCCCCGATGGATTCTCTTCCCTTTTCTTTCAGGTCTGCTGGGATATAGTCGAGCCTGATGTTGAGGAGGCGGTATTGGATTTGTTCACCGGTCACCGGATGCCGGATTCTTTCACGGCCACCTCTGTCGTCTTGATTCCCAAAAGACCCAATCCGAGCTCTTGGTCCGACTACAGGCCCATTAGCCTGTGTAACGTGACCAATAAGCTTATTTCGAAAATTCTTAACGGCCGTCTTTCTCCTATTCTCCCCTCCCTCATCTCTCCGAACCAGAGTGGCTTCGTCAACGATCGGGTCATTAGTGATAACATACTTTTGGCCCAGGAGATGATCCACGATATCTCCCATGCAGACTGGAAGCGGGCACCGAACATTGCGCTGAAGCTAGACATGGCTAAGGCGTATGATAGAGTGGAGTGGCCGTTTCTTAGGGAGGCACTGGCTAGGATGGGATTCCCGGAGCGATGGATCAGCTTTGTAGAGGCGTGTGTGGAGCATTGCACGTTCTCGGTCTTGGTTAATGGCAGCCCCACAGATTTTTTTCCCGCATCTAGAGGCCTTAGACAGGGAGACCCCCTTTCCCCTTCCCTCTTTGTCCTTGCGGCGGACTATCTCTCTCGCTGCCTAGACGGCTTTATCCGCGACTATCCTCAGATGACATATAGCACCCGTGGCTATGGTCCCCCCGTCTCGCACCTATCTTATGCGGATGACATCATCATCTTCACTCGTGCAGATGGTGATGGGCTGATCGAGCTTATGCACCTTCTGGAGCATTATAGCTTGGTTACTGGCCAGCTGATCAGTGTGCAGAAGAGCAGCTTCACCCTTTCCTCCTCCAGCGCGGACAGGTGGGCTCAGCAAGTCCAGGAGATCACTGGATTTGCGCACGGCGACCTTCCCATTACCTACCTTGGTGCCCCTTTATATAAGGGCAACCTCACGAGAGCGCTCTTTGCGGGCATCAGGCAGAGGATTATCTTTCTTTCGGTGGTCGGCTTGCTCTGATCAAGAGCACCCTTAGCTCCCTCCCGCTTCATTTACTTATGGTCCTCGACCCTCCTAGGTCCACCCTTGACGAGATTGACCAGATCATGGCTCGTTATTTCTGGGGTTACGAGGATGGTTCGGGGAGGGGGAGACGTACCCACTGGGTGAGTTGGGACTCTATTTGTCGCCCCCTCCCTGAGGGTGGCCTTGGCATCCGTCGCCTTAGGGATATTGTTACTGCCTTCTCATACAAGCTGTGGTGGCGCTTCAGGGAAGGAAAGTCGCTTTGGGCCCAGTACCTTCGCGGCAAGTACTGCTCTAGACGAGCCAACCACCCTTGTTGGGTAACGGCACTTGCGCATGATAGCAGACAGTGGCGGCGTCTTACTAGAGTTGGTAGGCGCGCCCAGGATCACATTTTTTGGGTTTTGGGAGATGGCGAGGTTAGTTTCTGGGATGAGTGGTGGTTAGGTGATAGGCCGTTGTCTAGAGATAGGCAGGTGTCGCATTACCCCTACCTGCTGGTGCGCGACCTTTGGACGGACGGGTCGTGGGATAGGGGGAAGCTTGATAGAGAATTGGGCTCCGGGGCGGGTTTTAGTGAGCAGTTATTAGATAGGATCCAGCAGATACCCATCTCGGGGGACGGTTCGGATGGTATGAGGTGGAGACTTACATCATCGGGTGTGTTTTCTACTACCTCGGCTTGGGAGCAGATCAGGCTGAGAGATCGGCCGAATCTTCTCTTCGGAGCCATCTGGAGCGACCTTTTCACCCCTACCATATCTGTTTTCCTTTGGCGCCTCCTCTTGCGCCGGATACCCGTGGACACTGTTTTACATGCTTCCCCTCCCGATGTGTGTGTTGTTCTGAGACCGGACGTCATGAGACCGAGACCTTTACCCACCTCTTTCTAGAGAGTGAGATTGTGAGGAGAGTGTGGGAGCATTTTGCTACTTGGACTCATATATCCCTACCCTCCACATACAGTTTTTTTGAGCTCCTGAGTTTTTTCTCACAGAGCACACACTTTAGACACGTGAGCTTCCTCATTCCTTGTTTGATCCTTTGGTTCACCTGGACGGAAAGGAATAGTGCGAAGCATAGGGATATTACTTTCTTGCTTTATCACATTGTTTTGCAGGTGGAGAGACACATTTCGCTCCTCACAGCGTTGGGCAGGCTTTCTGCACGTGACTGGACAGGCTGCACGCCACCGCACCGATACAGGGTGGCTCCCCCTCCGCCTGTTCGGTCCCCTCGACCCAGAGCAGTTGTTTGGCTTCGACCCGACTCTCCTTGGGTCAAGCTGAACACCGATGAAATCTTTCGATCGACATAGCGGTACTGCCGGAGGAGGCGTGATCCGGGACCACAGTGGAGCTCTTATCACTGCCTTCCACACATCCCTTCAGGCCTCCTCGAGCTACGATGCAGAGATACAGGCATTACAGATTGGCCTTCAGATTGCTGCCGACCTCGCTAGTCATATTTGGATTGAGCTGGACGCTGCAGCTGTCGTCACCCTCCTGACATCGGGTCATCAGGGCTCGTGGCAGATTCAGCACCCACATATGCGCATTAGAGATCTACTTCGGTCTGTCCATTACAGGATCACTCATATCTTCCGTGAGGGGAACAGACCTGCTGATTACCTTGCCAGCCTTGGCGCTACCATACCAGACACGCACAAGTATCAGACCTACACTGCTCCACTCCACCTTCGCACGCTAGTTCGGATGGATAAGCTGGGATATCCATCGTTTCGATTCCAGTAGATTAGGTTTTGGTTTTGTTTTCTTAGACCATCCATTTATCCCGGGCACCTGTTAGCCCGATGACAGACCTTGTACTATTTTCATTTTCTGCTCTCGTTTCTGTTTGGATTGTGAGACTATGTTGACTGTTTTGGCCCATTTTAGGGCTATAATCTATATACAGGTTGGGGATCCAGCCTAATCCCCCGCCCCTCGGGGCGTTGTTTGTTTAAAAAAAAAAAAAAAACCTAGCAGCATCAGACAACTAAACTAGCAACAAAACACAACTAACCTAGCAGCATCAGACAACTAAACTAGCAACAAAACACAACTAACCTAGCAGCATCAGACAACTAAACTAGCAACAAAACACAACTAACTTAGCAGCATCAGACAACTAAACTAGCAACAAAACACAACTAACTTAGCAGCATCAGACAACTAACCTAGCAACAAAACAAAACTAACCTAGTAGCATCAGACAACTAAACTAGCAACAAAACAGAAAGAAATAACCTAGCAACAAAAGACAACTAACCTAGCAGCGAGAAAGAAATAACCTAGCAAACAAAAGACAACTAACCTAACAGCAAGAAAGAACTAACCTAGCAACAAAAGACAACTAACCTAGCAACTACAGATAACTAACCTAGCAACTTAAGACAACTAACCTAGCAGCATCAAACAACTAGCCTAGCAGTAAGAAAGAAATAACCTAGCAACAAAAGACAACTAACCTAGCAGCAAGAAAGAAATAACCTAGCAACAAAAGACAACTAACCTAGCAGCAAGAAAGAAATAATCTAGCAACAAAAGACAACTAACCTAGCACCATCAGACAACTAACCTAGCAGCAAGAAAGAACTAATCTAGCAACAAAAGACAACTAACCTAGCAACAAAAGACAACTAACCTAGCAACTACAGATAAAACCCATCTCCCCAAATGCTCTCACTTCTCTCTAGCTTTCTCTCTCTAGAAGATTTTTCAACCAAATTCAATTTTCTGCCTTCCTTTTATTTTTTAGTTCAGTTTTTCAGATCTCCGGCAAGCCGGTGCCGGCTCCGGCCGGTGCCGGCTCCGGCCGGTGCCCGGTCATCACAGGAAACCAGATAAACAAAAAACACACATATTCTGAAAATCTTTTCTCACTTTTATCCTATTCTCCTCCCGTAACATTTTAGTCCTCTAATCCCAACATATCAATCATGGTTCCTCCGGTCGCTACTCGGGATAACACCGCAAATCTAGCTGCGGATTTGGAGACCTTCTTATCAAGTTCGGATTTCCGAGAGGCTCTTTCAGCATTTTTAGGAAAAAACGGGCCCAATAAAATGGATATAGAAGAAAACAAAATAAAAAAT
The DNA here is from genome assembly GCA_008636005.1 of Striga asiatica. Classification (NCBI taxonomy): domain Eukaryota; kingdom Viridiplantae; phylum Streptophyta; class Magnoliopsida; order Lamiales; family Orobanchaceae; genus Striga; species Striga asiatica. The sequence goes on from BKCP01004002.1 coordinate 340,783, forward strand.
TTAGAAGAAGGTGAAATCGAAGAAGGTTCCGACAAGCTTTGTGGGAAAATCAATTCACAGGGGCTATCATCTCCGAGCATCGAGAACCGCACAGCTCCGGTCGTCACGTCACATGTCGGCGCAGAACGAGCACGGGAACCTTTTGGCTCGAAAAATGAAAAAAACGGAACAAAAAACGGGCAATCGGAGCCGCCACTTGTCTTCGGGTCGTACCTCACCTCGATGGAACCGACGTCGCCGGAAAAGTTATCCTCCGCCGCAGGGCCTGCAATTTTGAATGGTCAACAACCTACCTCCCCTTCACACCACTCAAAAGCTGCGGAACTGCTAGGTTTTGAGAGACAAACAGGCAATGAGGCCAATTATACAGAAAATGCCAGTTTATTGGGCCAAAGGGTCATATTGGGCCAAGCTAGCAACCCAACTCCTAAACCTATTCCTTTACCCCCTCGGTCTGCCACCACTCAAACCAATTTGGGCCTTTATCACGCCTCAACATCAAAACCTCCCCAGCCCACCATAATTCTCTCGTGGCCCACATCACCCAAAAACACTACTCCACAGCCAATCTGCCAACAACTTCCTTCTCGCTCAACCTCACTCCCCGCCACCGACCAACATTCAGCAGGCGCCGTGATGCAGCCCCCTGCCGGCGCCGGTGCTGCCACGGCCGCCGGAAAGCTTCAGCCGGCCAGCAATCCAACTACCACCCATAAGCCGACCAAACCCCACTCCTACGAACCTTAACCAGCGGCCACACCACAATCGACCTCCCAGTCCGTCGCCGGCCTTCAGACCAATCTCTCCACCAACTCCCAACCGACAGCCGCCGTCCCTCCCTACGCCGGCGCCGGCGCCGGCGATAGCATTGTCACCGGAAAACCAAAACCCACCGCCATGCCATCCGGGGATGTGAGAGAGTTGAGTTCCTCGGCCGGAATTCTCGGACCCCGGCCGAACTCTCCCTCCCCGTCCAACCAAGTCGCCGGAGCAGCACCTCTTGTCGCCGGATCTTCGGACCCCAATGTGCTGTATGTTCGTGAAGATGGCAAGATTGTCATGGCTCTAAACACGGCGCCGGCGGCTCATCCTAATGGACCTTCCACGATCGGGACACCGTCGTCGGGCCCCTCCACGGCTATCCCAGCTGCAACCGGGTCTCTTCCGGACACCGGCTCACTTTCATTCCGAGAAGCTATTACCGGGAAAAAAATTGACGGCACAGGCCCACTTTTTTTCCAGGAAGCCATTACCGGAAAAATAAATGACGCCTCGGGCGCCCTGCGCCAAACACCTAAGGAGTTCACCTTTGACGGGAACTATGAGCACGCCTGCGGAACCATCATCCGCTCGGAGGGAAATAAAGTGAAGGCCCGATACACTGAAGCCGAATCTGTTGCTCTTGCAGGTAAGCTAGCTAACACTCTGGTCTTTAAGTTTTCATATGCTATCCCCGCTCCCCGAGATATATCTGTTGGGTTAGGAAAACTGGGCTTTAAGGGTAGAGTGTCGTTGAAGTGGTACAATTTCAACCACCACCTAGTGTCTTTTCACCTTCCCGAGGACTATAACGAGGTCTGGCTTAAGACCTCCATTCATTTGTGTGGATGCCCAGCTAGGGTGTTCAAATATTATGTCGGGGTTTAATCCGAAGACGGAGGCGCCGGTTGTCCCCATGTGGTGCCGCCTTCCCGGCCTACCACCCCATCTTTACGATCGTGCTGCCATCACTACACTAGCTAAGTGTATTGGGCAGCCGATTCGCATCGACGCCCCGACGGCCCTTCAGACGAGGGCTAACGTGGCGCTATTTTGCGTCGAGATAGATCTGAGAGCTGAGCTCGTTCATGAGATCGAGATTGAATAGGGCTCAGAGTCTCTTGTTCAGCGGGTGATCTATGAGAAGATCCCCGCGTTCTGCACCTCGTGCAGCCATGTGGGTCATGTTGCGGCCGATTGCTACATCAGTGGCAATAAGCCACGGCCCGCCCTCCCGCAGCGCCATCGTGCGACCCAGCAGAGAACCTCCACCAGCCGGAGCGACCCGAAGGGAAAGGGCAAAAGCCCTCTCCGCGAGCCCGAGACCCCGAAGGGGTCTAAGGATAAGGGCAAGGCTGTGATTGTCGATACTGCCCAAACTGGGAAGGATGCTCATCCTAACCAGCCTACGCAGTTGGCCTTAGTGGGTCCCAAGCCCAAGTCCACGGGCTTTCTCTCTAGACAGACCTTACAGACGGCCTTCAAGGCCAACCATTCCTACTTTGCTATTCTTTCCCCTGAGGCAGAGAAGGAGTCTGTTCCTTCCTCCAGCAGGCCACCTAAGATTACCGATCTTACGCTTCTGGATGACGATGACCTCCTTGGAGGCGACATGGACCAGCCGGACGCCACGCCCAGGAGAGAGTCCATCCACTTATCCGATGATAGTGTGCGCGATGTCGGTCCTTTGACTGTGCGCGCATCTAGCCCGGTCCGATCTTCGGATTTGAGGGCTACTGCCGCCACCACTCCCCCGAAAGGGGATGAGTCGGCCCACCCCCTCCCTGCTGAGATTGAAAGCTCGGTCGAGCTTATAGCCAGCTCCCAGCCTCCTCCTAACGGCGAGCACCCGAGTGCTCTGCCTGCTGGACCCCCTCTTTCACCCATCCCCGAGCAGATATGCGGGCTTAACCGCGCGCAGCATGACGTCTCGTGCGAGAGCTTCGCCTCTAGTGCTTTTCTTCACCTTGACAGACAGGAGACAGCCCCGGAGATGGGGCAACCCGCTAGTGCTGCTATAGGTCAGTCTGTCCAGCCAGATGACTCACAGGCCAGGAGTACATACCGAGGGAGACAGACCTCGAGGACCAGAGCCACGCAGCACATGAGACGGCGGACGATCTCCCCTGCTATTGGACCCTTCCGCCGCACGACACGACGGACGATCTCCTATTCTTTAGGTGGCCCGAATCAGCCTCGCCATAGGCGGACTACGTCCGGTGGCTCTTGCGACCGTTGATATGTCCATCACATCCATTACTTGGAATGGTCGTGGCCTGGCGAACAGGGCTACTCTTTCTCACCTTCATTCTCTCATTCGTGACCACAGAGTTGATTTTGTTGGTTTTATTGAGCCGATGATTCGCACTCCTTCTTTTGACTACTACTCGCGTCGTCTGGGCTTCCACTCGGGCGTGGGTAATATTTCGCACAAGATCTGGTTTTTTCACTCGCATGACTACACTTGTCGGGTCCTCCGCGACACCGATCAGGTGCTTCACGTAGAGATTTCCGCTGACCACCTCCCGGAGCCCATCTTTCACACCTTGGTTTATGCCAAGTGTACTAGGGTCGGGCGATATGACCTTTGGGACACCCTGCGTGAGATTGCCGAGAGTATAGAGGGATTGCCATGGATGGTTAGTGGCGATTTCAACATCTTTCTGCATCCCGATGAGCGTGTGGGTGGCCGCACGGACCGGTCACGGGAGATGTGGGATTTTGCCCAGGCAGTGGCGGACTGCGAGTTAATTGACGCTGGATGTGATGGTGTGCCCTTCACATGGGTGAGGGACGGACTCAAAGAGAGGTTAGACCGTGCCTTAGTTTCTGAGGCGTGGTCGAAGGTGTTTGCGGTTACGACCGTCACACACCTTACTCGATTCGGGTCCGACCATTCACCCCTTCTCATCCGGTGCCGATTTTCGAGCACCCGCCGCCGCCCTTTGTTTAGGTTCCAGAACATGTGGGTTCGCCACCACTCCTTCCACGACACTGTCAGGGATTCCTGGCTTCAGCCGACTGGGCTCTTCGGGATGCGCAATCTCGAGGCAAAGCTCGGCAGACTGCGGCGTCGGTTGAGACAGTGGAATTGGGATGTTTTTGGAAACCTTCACCAGCGCCTTGCTGCGGCTCAGAGTGCGCATGCGACGGCTGAACGGGCCTATGACCTGGACCCCACTCTGGAGAATAGGACTGCCATGCACCGCTGCCACGCCGAGTACCAGCTCCGACTCCTCATGGAAGAGGACTTCTGGAAGCAGAAGGCGGCCGTTTGTTGGGTGGCCGAGGGCGAGCGGAACACTAGGTTTTTCCAGGGCTACGTTAGGCAGAAGCGTGCTAAGTCGTACATCCATAGTATCGAGGCTGATGGGTCATCCTTGACCCAGGAGGCTCAGATTCGGGAGTCGGCTGTTGCTCACTTCCAGACCCTCTTCACCTCTGACAGAGGGTCCCTCGTGGCCTCGACCGCTTCTTTTTTCCCCACCATCCCTCCTTCGGTCGATCTCATTGGCCTTTGTGAGCTCCCGAGCAGGGAGGAGGTTAGGGATGCTGTATTCGGGATTGATCCCAACAGCGTTTCTGGCCCGGATGGTTTCTCCTCCCTCTTCTATCAGGTCTGCTCGGATCTTGTCGAGACTGACGTCGAGGAGGCGATGTTGGATTTTTTCTCCGGCCACCGGATGCCGGATTCCTTCACGTCAACCTCTGTCGTCGTGATCCCCAAACGACCCAACCCGAGCTCTTGGTCCGATTACAGGCCCATCAGCCTGTGTAACGTGACCAACAAGCTCAATTCGAAGATTCTTAACGGCCGTCTTTCCCCTCTTCTCCCCTCCCTCATCTCTCCGAACCAGAGTGGATTCGTCAAGGATCGGGTCATTAGTGATAACATCCTTTTGGCCCAGGAGATGATCCACGACATCTCCCGAGCGGACTGGAAGCGGGCTCCGAATATCGCGCTGGAGCTAGACATGGCTAAGGCGTATGATAGGGTTGAGTGGCCGTTTCTTAGGGAGGCGTTGGCTAGGATGGGATTCTCTGAGCGGTGGATCAGCTTTGTGGAGGCGTGTGTGGAGCATTGCACGTTCTCGGTCCTTATTAATGGCAGCCCCACCGATTTCTTTCCCTCCTCTAGAGGCCTTAGACAGGGCGACCCCCTTTCCCCTTTCCTCTTCGTTCTTGCGGCGGACTACCTCTCTCGCTGCCTTGACGGCTTCATCCGCGACTCTCCCCATATGACCTATAGCACCCGTGGCTATGGTCCTACCATCTCTCACCTCTCTTATGCGGATGACATCATCATCTTCACCCGGGCGAATGGTGATGGACTGGTCGAGCTTATGTGCCTTTTGGAGCACTATGGATTTGTCACCGGTCAGCTGGTCAGTGTGCAGAAGAGCACCTTCATCCTTTCATCTGCCACCGTGGACAGGTGGGCTCAGCGGGTCCACGACATTACTGGCTTTGCGCGTGGCAACCTTCCCATTACCTATCTCGGGGTCCCTTTATATAAGGGCGGGCGTCAGGCAGAGGATGATCGACAGGATCTCTGGTTGGTCGCATAGATATCTTTCCTTCGGTGGTCGGCTAGCGCTGATCAAGAGCACTCTTAGCTCTCTTCCGATTCACTTGCTTATGGTCCTCGACCCCCCTAGGTCTACTCTTGACGAGATTGACCAGATTATGGCTCGATATTTCTGGGGTTATGAGGACGGGTCTGGGAGAGGGAGACGTACTCACTGGGTGAGTTGGGACTCTATCTGCCGCCCCCTCCCTGATGGTGGCCTTGGCATCCGCCGCCTCAGGGACATGGTTACAGCTTTCTCATACAAGCTGTGGTGGCGCTTCAGGGAAGGAAAGTCGCTATGGGCCCAGTACCTTCGCGGCAAGTACTGCCCTAGACGTGCCAACCAACCTTGTTGGGTCACGGCTGTTGATCATGATAGCAGACAGTGGCGGCGCCTCACTAGGGTCGGGAGGCGAGCCCAGGATCACATCTTTTAGGTTTTGGGCGGGGGCGATGTCAGTGTTTGGGATGAGTGGTGGGTAGGTGATAGGCCGTTGTCTAGGGATAGGCAGGTGTCGCATTCCCCCTACCTGCTCGTGAGCGACCTATGGACGGACGGGTCGTGGGATAGGGGGAAGCTTGATAGGGAGTTGGGGGCTGTTGCGGGTTTTAGCGAGCAGTTATTAGATCAGATCCAGCAGATCCCTATCTCGGTGGACGGTTCAGATAGCATGAGGTGGAGACTTACATCATCAGGTGTGTTTTCTACTACCTCGGCTTGGGAGCAGATAAGGCTGAGGAATCGGCCTAATCTCCTCTTCGGGGCTATCTGGAGTGACCTTTTCATGCCTACTATTTCGGTGTTCCTTTGGCGCCTCCTCTTGCGCCGGATACCCGTCGATACTGTGCTACACGCGAGAGGGATCTCCTTCCCCTCTCGGTGTGTGTTTTGTTCTGAGACTGGACGCCATGAGACTGAGACCTTTACCCACCTTTTTCTAGAGAGTGAGATTGTGAGGAGAGTGTGGGAGCATTTTGCCACTTGGACTCATATATCCCTACCCACCACATACAGTTTTTTTGAGCTCCTGAGTTTTTTCTCACAGAGCACACAACTTAGACACGTGGGCTTCCTCATTCCTTGTCTGATCCTTTGGTTCACCTGGACAGAAAGGAATAGTGCGAAGCATAGGGATATTACTTTTATGTTTTCTCACATTGTTTTGCAGGTAGAGAGATACATCTCACTCCTCACCGCATTGGGCAGGCTCACGGCTCGAGACTGGACAGGCTGCACGCCACCGCATCGCTACATGGTGGCCCCACCACCGCATGTTCGGCCTCCACGGGCCAGAGCTGTTGTTTGGCTTCGACCTGACTCTCCGTGGGTCAAGCTGAACACTGATGGCTCATTTGATCGCCACACTGGACTTGCCGGAGGAGGAGGCTTGATTCGGGACCATAGCGGCGCCCTCATCACCGCCTTCCACGCGTCCATTCAGGCCTCCTCGAGCTACGATGCAGAGATTCAGACACTACAGATTGACCTTCAGATTGCTGTACACCTCTCTAGTCATATATGGATCGAGCTGGATGCTGCGGCTGTCGCCACCCTCCGGACTTCGGGCCATCAGGGATCGTGGCAGATTCAGCACCCGCTTCTGCGCATTAGAGATCTACTTCAGTCAGTCCACCACAGGATCACGCACATTTTCCGTGAGGGGAACAGACCGGCCGATTACCTGGCCAGCCTTGGCGCCACCATACCAGGCACACATACATTCCAGACCGACACTGCTCCACTCCGCTTTCGCACTCTTGTACGGATGGACCAGCTTGGATATCCAGCTTTCCGCTTTCGGTAGCTTAGGATTTCTGTTTTCTTTAGTATAGACATACCTGTCGGGCATCTGTTAGCCCGAAGATCGACTTGAAAAAAACCTAGCAGCAAGAAAGAACTAACCGAGCAACAAAAGACAACTAACCTAGCAGCAAGAAAGAAATAATCTAGCAACAAAAGACAACTAACCTAGCAGCATCAGACAACTAACCTAGCAGCAAGAAAGAAATAACCTAGCAACAAAAGACAACTAACCTAGCAGCTACAGATAACTAACTTACCAACAAAAGACAAAAAGACAGCTTTAAACAAAATGCTCCCCCTTCTCTATAACTTTCTCTCTCTAAAAACCCATTCATCCCATTCCGCCTTCGCCGTTCAACTACCGTCCACCGCCGCATAGCTGCTCGCCGGGCGTCTCCGTTGCCTTCGGCGGCGAGCTGCTGGTAGGTCTTCATCCGCCATCTTCCTTAATTCATTCAACAATGATTCCCTTACCTCAACCTCAGCCTATCTCGGAAGACACGATTCCGGCCGCCTCCTCGCAACCGGATCTCGAGGCATTTTTTTCCCTCCCGTTCGTCAACCAGGCTCTTATGGTGTTTTTACAGAAGCAATTTTCAGTTATCACACCCCTCGGTTCGAATCAAAGTGCAGCTACGGCATCTGTTCTCCTCGACAATGGCAGCGCAAATCCCGTCGGCATCCAGGACCGTTGTCCGGTATCCTTTGGATCATTTCCGCCGGTCACTCGCTTTTTCCCGTCCACCACTCCGGCGCTATCCTCCACTTCTTCCTCCACTCCCGTCCTCCCCCCACCTGCTGTCGGCGATTCTTTCCAAAGCCCTCAGCTCGTCCCAATCTTTGGGCTACAGAAGGCTCTCTCCTTCCCAAGCCTCTCTTCTCTTAGCCCAATTGGGCCGGCCCATTATTCCCAGCCCAATGGCCAACCTTTACCTCAACCCAATTTTCTCCCTCTCCAAACCCACCAGTCAGAGCCCACCTTAACTATACCCCAGCCCACTACCCAAACTCCTTCACCCGCTAAGCCCTCCTCTGAGCCCGCTACATCCAAGCCCAGCTCCCAAGACATATCTGCCCAGGCCTTTTTTCTTGCCTCCAACAGCAAGCAAACTACCTCAGCCAATTACCAGCCGATCGACGACGGCCCTCCTCCGGCGTCCGGCCAGTCCACCGGCATCGCTCCCTCCGGCGGCCCATCTCCGGCGGCCGCGATACTTGGTCCCGGACCATCTTTTCCGGCAAACTTCTCCAAATTTACGCCGACCTCCACATCCTTGCCCACCGGAGTTCTCCAAGCTGACCGGCCCCCGTCGGGCCCTTCTCGTTCATCCACTGTGGCAACCCGGACTGCCCACCAACCGACGGGCCCGAACTCTGACCATGGCGTTTTGTACGTGCGTGAAGATGGAGTTGTTGAGACAAGACCAAACAACATGGCTGCGGGCCATATTACACCGACGGGCACTCCCAAGGTTAACACCACCACGACAAATCCGGTTGCAACCGGGTCCCTCCCGGACAAACCCTCTGGCTCACTTTCATTCCGAGAGGCGCTTACGGGGAAGAAAAATGTTCACACGACCGGCCCGCGACCGACGACCAAGGATTTTACCTTTGACGGAGGTTACGAACATGCTTGCGGAACCATTATCCGCTTGGAGGGAAACAAGGTGAAGGCCCGATTTACTGAAGCCGAATCTGACACTCTAGCAGGTAAGTTAGCTAACACTCTGGTGTTTAAGTTTACTTATGCTATCCCTACCTCCCGAGATATATCTGCTGGATTAGGTAAATTGGGTTTTAAGGGTAGAGTGTCTTCTAAGTGGTATAATTTTAATCATCTCCTAGTCACTTTTCACCTCCCCGAGGACTATAACGAGGTCTGGCTTAAGACCTCGATTCATTTGTGTGGATGCCCAGCTAGGGTGTTCAAATATTATGCCGGGTTTAACCCGAAGACGGAGGCACCGGTTGTCCCCGTGTGGCCGCCTTCCCGGCCTACCACCCCATCTCTACGATCGTGCTGCCATCACTACACTAGCTAAGTGTATTGGGCAGCCGATTCGTATCGACGCCCCGACGGCCCTTCAGACGAGGGCTAACGTGGCGCGATTTTGCGTCGAGATAGATCTGAGAGCTGAGCTCGTTCATGAGATTGAGATTGAACAGGACTCGGAGTCTCTTGTTCAGCGGGTGATCTATGAGAAGATCGCCGCTTTCTGCACCTCGTGCAGCCATGTGGGTCATGTCGCGGCCGATTGCTACATCAGTGGCAATAAGCCACGGCCCGCCCTCCCGCAGCGCCATCGTGCGACCCAGCAGGGAACCTCCACCAGCCGGAGGGACCCGAAAGGAAAGGGCAAAAGCCCTCTCCGCGCGCCCGAGACCCCGAAGGGGTCTAAGGATAAGGGCAAGGCTGTGATTATCGATACTGCCCAAACTGAGAAGGATGTTCATCCTAACCAGCCTAAGCAGTTGTACTTAGTGGGTCCCAAGCCCAAGTCCACGGGCTTTCTCCCTAGACAGACCTTACAGACGGCCTTCAAGGCCAACCACTCATATTTTGCTATTCTCTCCCCTGAGGCAGAGAAGGATGTTGTCCCTTCCTCCAGCAGGCCTCCTAAGATTGCCGACCTTGCGCTTCTGGATGACGATGACCTCCTTGGAGACGACATGGACCAGTCGGACGCCACGCCCAGGAGAGAGTCCATCCACCTATCCGACGATAGCGTGCGCGATGCTGGTCCTTTGACCGTGCGTGCATCTAGCCCGGTCCGACCTTCGGATTCGAGGGCTACTACCGCCACCGCTTCCCCGAAAGGGGATGAGTCGGCCCACCCCACCCCTGCTGAGATTCGGAGCTCGGTCGAGCTTATAGCCAGCTCCTAGCCTCCTCCTAGCGGCGAGCACCCGAGTGATCCGCCTGCTGGACACCCTCTTTCACCCATCCCAGAGCAGATATGCGGACTTAACCGCGTGCAGCATGACGTCTCGTGCGAGAGCTTCGCCTCTAGTGCTTTTCTTCACCTTGACAGACAGGAGACAACCCCGGAGATGGGGCAACCCGCTAGTGCTGCTACAGGTCAGTCTATCCAGCCAGACGACTCACAGGCCACGAGTACATACCGAGGCAGACAGACCTCGAGGACCAAGGCCACGCAGCACACGAGACGGCGGACGATCTCCCCTGCTATTGGACCCTTTCGCCGCACGACACGACGGACGATCTCCCATTCCTTAGGTGGCCCGAATCAGCCTCGCCATAGGCGGACTACGTCCGGTGGCTCTTGCGACCGTTGATATGTCCATCACATCCATTACCTGGAATGGCCGTGGCCTGGCGAACAGGGCTACTCTTTCTCACCTTCATTCTCTCATTCGTGACCACAGAGTCGATTTTGTTGGCTTTATTGAGCCGATGATTCGCACTCCTTGTTTTGACTACTACTCGCGTCGTCTGGGCTTCCACTCAGGCGTGGGTAATATTTCGCACAAGATCTGGTTTTTCCACTCGCGTGACTACACTTGTCAGGCCCTCCGCGACACCGATCAGGTGCTTCACGTAGAGATTTCCGCTGACCACCTCCCGGAGCCCATCTTTCATACCTTGGTTTATGCCAAGTGTACTAGGGTCGGGCGATATGACCTTTGGGACACCCTGCGTGAGATTGCCGAGAGTATGGAGGGATTGCCATGGATGGTTAGTGGCGATTTCAACATCTTTCTGCATCCCGATGAGCGTGTGGGTGGCCGCACGGACCGATCACGGGAGATGTGGGATTTTGCCCAGGCAGTGGCAGACTGTGAGTTAATTGACGCTGGATGTGATGGTGAGCCCTTCACGTGGGTGAGGGACGGATTCAAAGAGAGGTTAGACCGTGCCTTAGTTTCTGAGGCATGGTCGAAGGTGTTTGCGGTTACGACCGTCACACACCTTACTCGATTTGGGTCCGACCATTCACCCCTTCTCATCCGGTGCCGATTTTCGAGCACCCGCCGCCGCTCTTCTTTTAGGTTCCAAAACATGTGGGTTCGCCACCACTCCTTCCACGACACTGTCAGGGATTCCTGGCTTCAGCCGACTGGGCTCTTCGGGATGCGTAATCTCGAGGCGAAGCTCGGCAGACTGCGGCGCCGGTTGAGACAGTGGAACTGGGATGTTTTTGGAAACCTTCATCAGCGTCTTGCTGGTGCGCATGCGACGGCTGAGCGGGCCTATGACCTGGATCCCACCCCGGAAAATATGACTGCCATGCACCGCTGCCATGCCTAGTACCAGCTCCGACTCCTTATGGAGGAGGACTTCTAGAAGCAGAAGGCGGCCGTTCGCTGGGTGGCCGAGGGCGAGCGGAACACTAGGTTCTTCCAGGGCTACGTTAGGCAGAAGCGTGCTAAGTCGTACATCCATAGTATCGAGGCTGATGGGTCATCCTGGACCCAGGAGGCTCAGATTCGAGAGTCGGCTGTTGCTCACTTCCAGACCCTCTTCACCTCTGACAGAGGGTCCCTCGTAGCCCCGATCGCTTCTTTTTTCCCCACCATCCCTCCTTCGGTCGATCTCATTGGCCTCTTTGAGCTCCCGAGCAGGGAGGAGGTTAGGGATGCTGTATTCGGGATTGATCCCAACAGCGTTTCTGGCCCGGATGGTTTCTCCTCCCTCTTCTATCAGGTCTGCTGGGATCTTGTCGAGACTGACGTTCAGGAGGCGATGTTGGATTTTTTCTCTGGCCACCGGATGCCGGATTCCTTCACGTCTACCTCTGTCGTCTTGATCCCCAAACGACCAACTCGAGCTCTTGGTCCGATTACAGGCCCATAAGCCTGTGTAACGTGACCAACAAGCTCATTTCGAAGATTCTTAACGGTCGTCTTTCCCCTCTTCTCCCCTCCCTCATCTCTCCGAACCAGAGTGGATTCGTCAAGGATCGGGTCATTAGTGATAACATCCTTCTGGCCCAGGAGATGATCCACGACATCTCCCGAGCGGACTGGAAGCGGGCTCCGAATATCGCGCTGAAGCTAGACATGGCTAAGACGTATGATAGGGTTGAGTGGCCGTTTCTTAGGGAGGCGTTGGCTAGGATGGGATTCCCTGAGCGTTGAATCAGCTTTGTGGAGGCGTGTGTGGAGCATTGCACGTTCTCGAGTCCTGATTAATGGCATCCCCACCGACTTCTTTCCCTCCTCTAGAGGCTTTAGACAGGGCGACCCTCTTTCCCCTTCCCTCTTCGTTCTTGCGGCGGACTACCTCTCTCGCTGCCTTGACGGCTTCATCCGCGATTCTCCCCATATGACCTATAGCACCCGTGGCTATGGTTCTACCATCTCTCACCTCTCATATGCGGATGACATCATTATCTTCACCCGGGCGGATGATGATGGACTGGTCGAGCTTATGTGCCTTTTGGAGCACTATGGCTTGGTCACCGGTCAGCTGGTCAGTGTGCAGAAGAGCACTTTCATCCTTTCATCTGCCACCGTGGATAGGTGGGCTCAGCGGGTCCATGACATTACTGGCTTTGCGCGTGGCGACCTTCCCATTACCTACCTCGGGGTCCCTTTATATAAGGGCAACCTCACGAGAGCGCTCTTTGCGGGCATCAGGCAGAGGATGATCGACAGGATCTCTGGTTGGTCGCATAGATATCTTTCCTTCGGTGGTCGGCTAGCGCTGATCAAGAGCACTCTTAGCTCTCTTCCGATTCACTTGCTTATGGTCCTCGACCCCCCTAGGTCTACTCTTGACGAGATTGACCAGATTATGGCTCGTTATTTCTGGGGTTATGAGGACGGGTCTGGGAGGGGGAGACGTACTCACTGGGTGAGTTGGGACTCTATCTGCCGCCCCCTCCCCGAGGGTGGCCTTGGCATCCGCCGCCTCAGGGACATTGTTACAGCTTTCTCATACAAGCTGTGGTGGCGCTTCAGGGAAGGAAAGTCGCTTTGGGCTCAGTACCTTCGCGGCAAGTACTGCCCTAGACGTGCCAACCACCCTTGTTGGGTCACGGCTGTTGATCACGATAGCAGACAGTGGCGGCGCCTCACTAGGGTCGGGAGGTGAGCCCAGGATCACATCTTTTGGGTTTTAGGCGGGGGCGATGTCAGTGTCTGGGATGAGTGGTGGGTAGGTGATAGGCCGTTGTCTAGGAATAGGCAGGTGTCGCATTCCCCCTACCTGATCGTGAGCGACCTCTGGACGGACGGGTCGTGGGATAGGGGGAAGCTCGATAGGGGAGTTGGGGGCTGGTGCGGGTTTTAGCGAGCAGCTATTAGATCAGATCCAGCAGATCCCTATCTCGGGGGACGGTTCAGATAGCATGAGGTGGAGACTTACATCATCAGGTGTGTTTTCTACTACCTCGGCTTGGGAGTAGATAAGGCTGAGGGATCGGCCTAATCTCCTCTTCGGGGCTATCTGGAGTGACCTTTTCACGCCTACTATTTCGGTGTTCCTTTGGCGCCTCCTCTTGCGCCGGATACCCGTCGATACTGTGCTGCACGTGAGAGGGATCTCCTTCCCCTCTCCGTGTGTGTGTTGCTCTGAGACTGGACGCCATGAGACTGAGACCTTTACCCACCTTTTTCTAGAGAGTGAGATTGTGAGGAGAGTGTGGGAGCATTTTGCCACTTGGACTCATATATCCCTACCCACCACATACAGTTTTTTTGAGCTCCTGGGTTTTTTCTCACAGAGCACACACCTTAGACACGTGGGCTTCCTCATTCCTTGTCTGATCCTTTGGTTCACCTGGACATAAAGGAATAGTGCGAAGCATAGGGATATTACTTTTATGTTTTTTCACATTGTTTTGCAGGTTGAGAGATACATCTCACTCCTCACCGCATTGGGCAGGCTCACGGCCCGAGACTGGACAGGCTGCACGCCACCGCATCGCTACATGGTGGCCCCACCACCGCCTACTCGGCCTCCACGGGCCAGAGCTGTTGTTTGGCTTCGACCTGACTCTCCGTGGGTCAAGCTGAACACTGATGGCTCCTTTGATCGCCACACTGGACTTGCCGGAGGAGGAGGCTTGATTCGGGACCATAGCGGCGCCCTCATCACCGCCTTCCACGCGTCCATTCAGGCCTCCTCGAGCTACGATGTAGAGATTCAGGCACTACAGATTGGCCTTCAGATTGCTGTCCACCTCTCTAATCATATATGGATCGAGCTGGATGCTGCGGCTGTCGCTACCCTCCTGACTTCGGGCCATCAGGGCTCGTGGCAGATTCAGCACCCGCTTCTGCGCATTAGAGATCTACTTCAGTCAGTCCATCACAGAATCACGCACATTTTCTGTGAGGGGAACAGACCGGCTGATTACCTGGCCAGCCTTGGCGCCACCATACCAGGCACACATACATTCCATACCGACACTGCTCCACTCCGTCTTCGCACTCTTATACGGATGGACCAGCTTGGATATCCAGCTTTCCGCTTTCACTAGTTTAGGATTTCTGTTTTCATTAGTATAGACATTTATTTCGGGCATCTGTTAGCCCGAAGATCGACTTTATATTGTAGTTTTTGTTTCTTTTTCGTTTTTCGGTTTTTCTTTCTTATTTTTCTTTTGTTTTTGTTTTTGATTGTCAGACTATGTAGACCTTTGTATCTTGTTCGTTGACATTTTGGGCTCCCGTTTTTGGGGCCCTGATCTATGCACAGGTTGGGGATCCAGCCCAATCCCCCGTCCTTCTGGGGCGTTGTTTGTTAAAAAAAAAAAAAAAAAAAACTTAGCAACAAAAGACAACTAACCTAGCAGCAAGAAAGAAATAACCTAGCAACTTAAGACAACTAACCTAGCAGCATCAGACAACTAACCTAGCAGCAAGAAAAAAATAATTTAGCAAACAAAAGACAACTAACCTAGCAGCAAGAAAGAAATAACCTAGCAACAAAAGACAACTAACCTAGCAGCATCAGACAATTAACCTAGCAGCAAGAAAGAACTAACCTAGTAACAAAAGACAACTAACCTAGCAACAAGAAAAAAATAACCTAGCAACTTAAGACAACTAATTTAGCAATAAAACTCAACTAGCCTAGCAGCTACAAGTAACTAACCTAACAACAACAAACAACTAACCTAGCAACAAAACACAACTAACCTAGCAAGAAAGAAATAACATAACAAAAGACAAATGGTCAACGGTCAACGTCGGAAGTCAACGGTCAACGCCGGAAGTCAACAATTTTCGCCGGAAGTCAACGGTCAATGGTCATAATAATATTTAAATAATTAAAAATAAAGAATTAAATAATAAAAATAAAGAATTATTATTTAAATCAAAATCTAAATCTTGTGGCTAGGAATGAGTCTCACGTCCTCACTTTAAATAATGGGATGCATCGGAACCAATCCCTATATATATATATATATATATATATATATATGTATGTATGTATATATAAATCAAGAAATATTCTCATTTAGGAAATTGATCCACATAATAATCATAATGCCAATATAATAATATTCGAAAAAAATCCAAATATTCGAACGGGGCATTACAATCTATCTTCCTTAAAAGAATTCCGTCCTAGGAATTACAAAAGTTAGACATCCCAAAAAGGTAAGAAAGAGACTAAACCCATGGAGTTTGGATATTCCGTCTGAATCTCGCACTCACTCTTCCAAGTCGTATAGCCCTCATCCTGACGACCCCGCTGGACTTTGGCGAGTACCCTTCCCGGCCTCTCCCTGATGGACCCTTCGTCCTAAAAGGTTGTCGGTACCTCCATACAGGTAGGGTTCTGCCCATCACACAGCTCGTCAAAGTTCACCACGTGCCCGGATATCACGCACACGTCCTCCTCCAACGTGGGGTACAAATAGTGTCATGCATACTCGCAAGCTCTGGTGATGGAGTCAACCGTTAGGCTAAGTCATCGACTTGGTCGAGAATCATAATAGGACTAATAAGCGTGGCCGTAGCCTTCTCTCTTTTCGAAAAAAAAACAAGGCACATAACACCTTCGTTCGTACCAAATCCTCGAACGATACCATCAGGATCATTACTTGATCATCATCGATACAAGCGCAGCTACCAATGGAAAGGAAATACTCACATTCTACTCATCTATCAAAACACAATACCTAACCGCCTTCTCGTGTCTTGATAGAATATTCTGACTGTCTAACCATACGGGGTTGATTCGTAGTATCGAGCTTCAGTCTCGTGCCCGGGTCACGCTGAAAACTTGTCCACTATGTCGTCATAATCCATGTGTCTCCGTCAGAACGGTCGACACGGTACCCCATAACAACAGTCTAACTCCATATCACTTAATCGAGAATTATTGATTAGGGAATTCATACATCGGTTCAGTGCAACTTGAAGCCCTCGATTCAAAGCTCAGGAGAAAGGTTCAAGGAGAATTTATTGGTTCACATAAAAAACCCGTCGTACAAACCGAAAAAGGGATCAATGGTTCGGGTTTTAGCGCACTGTCACCCGAGAGGTGCCACACTCGCTGGCGCTGCATAAGAGGGGGCACTGGGACGCGTGCGTGCACCTGTTCGGATACCAGCTGCAAGGTCGAGGTTTGGCCGCACACACTAGCCTGGGGAGTTCCTGCGTTCGGTGATGGTGGCTGCAGCTCTCGTGCGAGTCAACGGTCGGCCCTGCAGTTGGCCTCACGTCTCTCAGCACGGGCATGCCTGCTCAACCACCACTTCGCGTGGCTACACCAAGTCAGGGTCGGCGTTCGGTTCGAGGTACATAAAGAAAATTCTCTAATTCAGGGTTCATAATAGCCAAGGTAATTCGAAAGAATAGGTTTTCACAAAACTCTCAAAACAACAAAATTTGAGGTTCAACAAAACAATTACCCCTAGCAATTTAGGTATAACACAATTTCGACAGTTTCGAGGGTTTTAAATCATAACAAGTCATAACCCGAGTTCCAAGTCCACCACCTTTCCCCGATCAATACAATCTCAAGCGAACATATAACGATAGAGATAGAGAAAAATTTCCAAAGCGAACGAATATCGGCCCCTCAGCCAGGAATAACCCCAAACTCAGCAATCATTGTCAAACAATGGAATGGTCAGCTCATCTCGACTCTTCCGACTCACAGTGTCGGTCGTCACGTCAGCTCTTTCACCAGTAGCTAATTGTGTCGGCAGCCCTAAACGAGCTCAGTTCCTACGTTGCTAAGAATTTCACGCTTCGGAATCTCACCACAAAGCCTCCGCTGGTCCGTCAGATCTTCTTTTATCTTTCATTGGTGGTAGCTAGGTCTCGAATCGATCTTCGAAAAAGACCCTACCATCCTCAGTTGATTAAACACGTTCTAACTTCTTGATGGCGGCTAATCACCCTTCCTCACCACTCAGTTGATTCGTCTCGATTGCGGCTCGAACATAGGACATCAACGGTAAAGACCACGACAAACCGATTCGGGTATGAATGGAGTACCCAGTCCGAATGGCATAACCACAATCGATAGAACTATATAAGACAAGCGGAAAAATGAAAGTACTCGTCTTAATTAATACATAAGGTTGCAAATCTTGAAATGGAAACTCCAAATGAACAAAAAACAAGAGTTTTCAAGGGATTGCAAAAGTTCAAGAAATACAAAGGATCACTCTCGATACTCCAAAGGAAAAGAACGAGAATTTTCAAAGATTTACAATGAACACAATTAAAAAAAGAAGACGGCTCTGCACCTCATAATGTGCTCGCATCCGGCTCGACTACCCTCCTTAAGAAGCTTCTCCTATACAAAAACATCCCTAGAAAGGTGTCGAGGCTCCTTCCGATTAGGTATGCGATGATTTTCACATACGCCACTCCGTGACAACGTTAAATTAGATCATAAAAAACATCTGATCGCCGTCTATCTCGAGACTGAAGTATTCTCAAGAGCTGCAACGTTACTTGCTTTCTTGAACCTTAGCATCGACTTAGTAGTATCACGACACAAGATTCGAAAACAATTAAGGATCAGCAGAAGATAAAATTTTGATGCTTAACTCCATCTGAAATTCTACGCGAGGATAGGAAATTAAGCGAAATTCCCAAAGTACGAAAATCGAATAATAAAGAGGGGTCTCGAAATACCACTGAAACTTGACTACCAAGTGAAAGGAAATAATCAAGAGCAAGGGAAAGACACTCGGGCGGCCAGGGCGCGAATGGGTAGGTTAAAGGGCTGGAAACAGATCAAATTTACACATTAAACCTGCTGAAATTATCAAAAAAATTGATTGCACGACGTTCGTATTTTGAATGTATCGTTTTGTGAAAAAATGATATTAGAATGTATCTTGCGCCATTTGAAACCTAAGAAGTAAAACTACAAATCATATGAAGACATCGAAATTCCCGGGTTACCAGAAGCAAGCCAAAACTAGCAAAAATAACAGAAATTATTGTAATATCCCACATCGGTTGTTAAGGAGAACGAAACATGCCTTATAAGAGGGTGTATATACCTTAACTTGAAGGACGCGTTTTGGTGAGCTAGCTCCCAAAGGCAAAACCGTGCGGGTGAGCGGGCCTAAAGCGGACAATTTTCTACAGCGGGTGGACTGGGCTGTTACAGATGGTATCAGAGCCAGTACCTGGACTGGTGTGCCAGCGAGGACGCTGGGGCCCCAAGGGGGGTGGATTGTAATATCCTACATCGGTTGTTAAGGAGAACGAAACATGCCTTATAAGAGGGTGTGGATACCTTAACTTGTAGGACGCGTTTTGATGAGCTAGCTCCCAAAGGCAAACCGTGCGGGTGAGCGAGCCCAAAGCGGAAAATATTCTACAGCGGGTGGACTGGGTTGTTACAGATGGTATCAGAGCCAGTACCCGGACTGGTGTGTCAACGAGGACGCTGGGTCCCCAAGGGGGGTGGATTGTAATATCCCACATCGATTGTTAAGAAGAACGAAACATGCCTTATAAGAGGGTGTGGATACCTTAACTTGTAGAACGCGTGTTGGTGAGCTAGCTCCCAAAGGAAAAACCCTGCGGGTGAGTGGGCCCAAAGCGGACAATATTCTACAGCGGGTGGACTGGGCTGTTACACTCAAACTGCTGCGATTAAAATGAAAGTTTGACTGCGCAATGATCGAACTTTCGACAGAATTCTCAATATAAAAAAGATAAACACTCGATTCCTTTTCCTCATGAAAGGCAACAGGCTGATCTACATTTACATGAAGACTTAAAAAAGAGACGACAGGGTTTCAGGGCTCAAAAACAACAATGAAACCAGATCACCTACATGATCGAAAAACCAGAAAATTGGACGCGCAATCGCCAAACTTTGGCCACATCTTTCAGCACAAAATTGAAATTCACTGGATTCTTGTTGGACATGAAACATAATGGACTAAACTTTAATTCATCAGAAGAGTTTCATGCCTTTCGACCGAGTTTAAGGTGTCAAAACAGCAACCAAAAAGCCATCAATGAAAGGTTTCCAAAAAGATGTTTTTCACAACCGAACTCTTAAAACATACAACAATCAAGAGACAAGGGCTCGGATGACAAGTCAAGGCTCGAATTTATTCGATAACATCTCAGCCATACACAACAAAAAAAGAGGGCATCGATAACACAACAACAGAGTTCGAATGTCCACAAAGAATTCACGAGAACAAACCAGCGAGAAATGAACGAATAATAATGAACAAATTATAACTAGGGAAATAAGCCATTAAACCGATCTCCACGAATCTACAAGCACAAGTGGTCGGATCATCAACATGAACCAGACACCTAGAATCCACTCCCGGTTCTCATTAACTGGGTTCTAACATGCGTCTAATGGTTCTATCCACAATGGTCATAGACTTCTGAATAATCCACACACCTGGGACTTCTTCGGTTGTCTGCTCCCTTTACTTAAGTCTTCTCTTTAGAGATGACTTGCGAATGATCCTCACTCGAAGAGACTAAACATAAACTTAAAACGAGAGAACTGCTATAAACAGAACTTAACTTGATAACACCATACCGAAAACTCACAACAAAGAACTTCTAAAGTCAAAACTTAACTCTATATCACTAGAGTTCAAGTCCGATACACGGAGGGTAAATTCCTAAGCCCCAATAATATAACAAACAATAATCACATTATCGGCAATAATCATCATAATCATATCATAAGCAATTTCTTTATCACTTATGAATACATACCTTGAGCTGGCGCGGCGAGACGAAAGCGAGTGGTCAAATGGTCATTAAAAACACTAACACCAGAGACAGTCTACAGAAACGCAGATCGGCTCTGATACCACACTGTAATGCCCCGTTTTATTTTAAAGAATTTACCAAATTTGTTTATGAAAATCAGAGTAAAATTTTCGCAAAATCTCAAGTTAAAACTTATTTCTCAACGGGCGCTACTTAACTACCAAAAACAATTAAACAAATACGAATAAATAGATTGAACCTATTCATGCATAAACTAACCGTCATTAAAATTAAACCAATTTATTCATTAGGTTTCAAATCCAACCAGAAAGTTAAAACATTATTCCAAATGTTCAACCTGACATAATCAATGTATCCAAACCGAAGAAGGAAAAATCAAAGACAAAAGCAACAATTTAACATAATCATAAAGTAGGCGGAAGCCTAAAACAACGAGAATACAATGACAAATGACCACCACTCGATCGTCTTCATGCTGCCGTCGCCAGCCATGCCTAGCTTAAAGAAAAGAAGAGGAGACAAGGAGAAAAAAAATGGGGGTGAGCAAAACCATTATGCTCAACATTACCGCACAGTATATCCTGCATAAAGATTCAACACCATAAATAATGTATGCATAGAATCCAAGTCTAACTCCTACACGGCCCTATCGCAAACCTCCTATGTACATACAACAAGGGAGTAACCGGAAACCTTCCCACCCCGGCTCAACACGGGCTAAGGGATCCTTTCCAGGAGACAGTTGAGCTGTTTTCCCCCCCTCCGAATAACACACGGATCAGGGCGTGCACCTCTCGACTAGCAACGGGCAGGCGACCTCTCACTGCTTATGCATTCATCAAAGGCACTATCAATGCGACACCTAGACTAGGGTTCTCACGCATACAGCAGCCATCGAGACGAACATTTATACGAAATAACGAGTAGCAACTTACACATAATAAAAATGACAAGTAAATCACATTATCTAGTTGGACAGGCAAATGGATGAATTTTGATTTGAAAATAGACACATAATAGACCTCACTGAATACATTAAATCCATCAAGTTTCAGCCATAGGCATTTACACATGTGATTTTATAAAATTAAAATAATATTTCACCAAAAACAAGCATGTAAAACCTGGCCTAACAAACGATTTAAGTTATGAAATTTGACACGAACAACATCAGCATGCAAGGTACAACATATTCAGTTAAAAACAACGAACATTCAATTTTTTGCAATTTTTGGAAGATTCAGCAGAAATTCTATTTTCATTAAAAACCTATCATAATGAATTCATTAAAATCTGGGATTTTTATATCATATAATAAAACATCAAATGAGAATGTAAACAAGATTTCAACTATTTTCAGCAAGGGCCGTATTTTGTCATGATTTAAACAAGTTTCAGGCCAAAAATTAAAATAGACATTTACCCTAACAAATGGATTCCAAAAATTACGAAATTTATATACAATTACAACACATATCAGAGGAACAACATAACAAAATTTCAGAATTTTTGAATAACAACTCGATTTATCACGAATTTTACAAACAACTGCAGCAACATCAAGTTCAAAAATTCATATCTCATATTCTAAACCTCCAAATGACACAAGGTCAAAAACAACGGAGCGTGCATTTTCGGCTATGTCTATTTTTTAATCCAGACTTCGAAGTAAAATGGAAGATGACTTTCTTTTAAATTCTTTGACTATCTTCATCGAAAGAGAAATTTCAAGATCTATTAGAACCGAGTCAATTATTGATGAGTTTCGTGACTTGAAAGAACATCGAGCTCAATTCTAGTAGAAACGAAGTTTGAAAGGTATGTATTTTTTTTATTACAACCTTATTTTTTTAGTTTCAAAATTTCAACTTTATGTCTTTGTTGTTAAGTAGGTCATTATAAAAAAAAAAAAAAAAAATTGTCCCCCCTCCCCCCAATTTATTTTTCTAGATCCGTCCTTGAGTATTAGGAAACTAAATACACTAATATAAAACACACTTCCCTTAACTATTCATGCCTGCAGACTTGTCCGATAAAGGTTCTTCGCCTCATTTGGAGTTTATCGATTTAATGTCAAAACTCAAGTATCTACAAAAAAATCCAGTGATCGAATCAACTATAGGTTAATCTCAATAAATAGTTAATCTTCTTAATAAATTCTAAATTATTAATCAAATTAAAATTTTCATTTTCTATTTGAATCTAAAAAAATAATTTTATGACCTTGCTTTATCTTCTTAATAAATTTCAAATTCCCTTCTTAAAATCTAAGACCCAGATGGCTTGAACTATAGCGAAGTAAATCTTGCAAAATATTACTCATTAAACTCTAAATTTTCTTCTACAAATTATCTGAAGCCCGCCAAATGGTTTTCTAAAAGTATTTCAGACCTAAAAGATGACTGAACTATAGCGTCAAATGGTTTTCTAAAAGTATTCCAATTCGGTTCACACCAATCACAATTATTTAAACCCGAAATCAAAATTAGAACACCAATGACAATTATTCAAACCCGAAATCAAAATTTAGAACATATCCACCGAAAACCGAACTGGTTTAGGTCTGAGGTAACCGAATTTTGTGCACTTTTGGGTTAACATTGTGCACTCCTAAACAGGAAGACGTATTCAAGAAATAGAGTAGGTTCCACCAATTGCTTGCAATATTCCGTGTCAATTTGCATTTTCTAGAGTTACCAGGTTAAACATTCCGACCCACGTCCTTAATTTCAACCCCAAGATTTAGAGTACACAAGAAATTCAGCACACATAATAAAATCGATTTCACATCCATAGAGCAAAGAAAATTAGTTCCAATCACAGAAACAGTAACGTACTACAAAATGACGCTTAAAACACAGTACACGCAATCCCCATCTTCAACTTGCTCTAACTAAACTCACTCAACATTGACATGAAAAACATCGGTCCTCTCCTCCTGCTTAATCTTTGGCACAAACACCTTGAGGACACCGTTCTTCATCTCAGCCTTGATATCACTCGTCTTGTACAGCCTCTCCGGTAGATCTATTCTGCTACTGTACCTCCTTCCGCCATCTTCTTCATCTTCAAATTCCTTCTTCCCTTCTCCTCTGATGGTGAGAGTGTTCTGCTCCACCGACACCTTGATGTCCTCCTTCCCCAGCCCAGGCATGTCCATGCGCAGATGAAGCCCATCGGCAGTCTCCCGAGCATCCCAATTCCTGCGGGCGCTAGGCGATTCCACGATTTGGTCCATCATGTTCAGGATTTGGTTCAGGCTGCTTCGTGTGGCAAATGGACCCAATATGTCTAAATACCCAAATTCAAGGAATAGTTAACACGGAAATCCCTAATATCGAAAAACAAGGAAGGAACAGAAGCAAATCCAGAAACTACCTGAGAAGGGGGAGAAAATACGACGCTCTGGGCGGCGTTCAACATCGAGATCGCGGTCATCGCCGTCGTACTCGCGGATAGCATTTGTGTTGAAGAGGCGGAAGGCTGCCGGACGAGCCGCCGCTGACCTTGAGAGGAGGTTAGAGGCGACCAGCCTCTTCAGAGCGAGAGAAGACGCCATAGATAGCTTTAGCTTGTAGGGGAAAACGAGAAAAGGGTGCGAGGGTTTTTGCTAAATGCAAGGACAATTGCTTGCTGAGAGCGTAGGTTAAAATGGTATTTATAGTGAGGTGGAGGGGGAGTGTGTAGAAGGTACGAGCAGTTGATGGAATGAGGATCGAGAAATGGAGTAGTCGGGAAGGTTCGCGAGAGAGACAGAGGTGACTTTGGGCACAAGTAGGCACGGGGATATTGTGAGCTGGGCCTTCTCTACAGACATCCTTATTGGGCCTCAAATGGAATTTGCTTCCCCATTTTTTATAAGAAAATGAAAAATTACTTGGTGCACTATGCCGTATAAATTTTTTTCCTTAGTATTATCGGACATGACCTTTTCTTTTGGCAACATAGAGACTGACGCTTGGGTTGGGCTGAAACCCATCCTATTATTTTT
The DNA here is from genome assembly GCA_008636005.1 of Striga asiatica. NCBI lineage: Eukaryota > Viridiplantae > Streptophyta > Magnoliopsida > Lamiales > Orobanchaceae > Striga > Striga asiatica. The sequence continues at coordinate 365,077 of BKCP01004002.1, forward strand.
TTAAATACTTATTAGGGAAAATTGACATAACTGACCACGTGTAGAAAAACAATTCCATAATAATGTACTGAATGTCGAGGATTCCATTAATGTTTTAATTGCAATTACATTTAGATAACCACTAATAAATAAAACAAAACAATAAAAAACATAAATATTTCAAAAAAAATAATTGTTTCTGTCGCTTATCCTCTCTCTCCACTTTTCACGATTATCTTCTTCTTCTTTTTCTTTTTCTTCGCCATGTTCTTCTTCTCCTTCTTCTTCTTCTAAAAACATAAAAAAAAAAAAACAAATCAAAATATTATTTTTTTTTCTATTTCTATATAATGAAATGCATTCCAAAAAGATTTCACAAAATCATAAAAAAAATTTACATAATCAATAAATAGAAAAGTTAACATAAGGTATGAACCAATAAAAAAATAAGCAACAAGAAAAAAATAATATAACAACATTAAAAAAGCAACATGAAAAAAACTTTAAGCAACATGAAAATAACATGAAAACAACTTTAATTTGGCCACAGCACACCCAGTCATCATAAAAAACAGAAAAAAAAAATATGATTCTTATAACTCAATAATGCAGGATTCTGGAAAATATTTCAAAATTTCTTATATTTTTCAAACAAGTTTAATCTCCAGAAATAAAATTACCTACATATTCCTATAAAACAAACAATTCGCCTTTGACTAAGAACTTCGATAAAAAGAACAAATGTGAAAAAACATACTTCAAAAACAAATCAACAAGGAAATCTTCAATTTCTCAAGAAATAAGGGTTCAATTGGCTCGAAAATTAAGGTTCGACCCAAGGTAAGAATCTGAGATAAGCAAGGGTTCGGCTCTACGAAATTTAAATCAAAACTTGGAGCAATATTAATCAACTCGAATCCTTACCTTTCGCCTAAAAATCGAAAATCGGAACTCTGCACTGGGTCGCCACATCCTCCAGCCTCCCGTCAACGAGAATCAAATTTGTCATTATTTTAGGCTCCATCCTCTGTAGCCGGCGCATCTAACAAAAGGGGGGATATAAGGATGATATAAGGAGAATCAAATTTGTCATTATTTTTGGAGGAGAAGGAATTAAAAAGGGGTAGGTAGGTTACGGGAAAGAAGGAGAGAGATAAGGAGGAGGATGAACCGTTTTACGGTTATTAAAAGGTTATTAAAAAGTAAAAGGGCCAGATTTTTAAAAACTAAATTCGTCCACAAAAAAGGTCTACTTAAAAGCAAAAGGAGTATTTTTGTCTAAATAATTAGTTGGGGTAACTATATAAACTGTCTAAATAAAGAGATAAGGGGTATTAATTCTACTTATTAGTTTGAAAAAAAATATTGTATTTCTAGCCTAGCCCAATAAATCTACTTACTAACCTAACAAAATAATTTACTTATCTATTAAGTCCAAACACTACTAACGCCATTCTAATAAAATATTATATATTGTTGATTCATCATTTCCACTAGACACTAACCCACAAAACACCAGTATACACCAAACTCCAATCAAATAAATTAGCCACGACCATGCCCCTCCTCTGAGCACCAGAATAATGAATTTAGAAGAAGAAAAAAAAATTATTCTTTAGTAGTAAGTTATATTTTTAAACTCCTTATTAGATCTATATTTCATTTGTCTAATTGTCTGTATCTATCTTCTCATTTCAGTTGAGCTATTGAGGGTTTTAATAGTAATTGCTATAATCATTTGGTTGTAATTCTTATTTTGTTGATTGTTTATAAAGTAGTAATTGGGTGTCAGTGTGTGTCTTTTCTAATCTCATATCCTCAGTGCGGTTGTTGTATCTCATAGTTGGATATAAATTTAGGATGTGCAGGCATTTTATTTTTCCAATAACTATGTCATATGAAAAATCTATTTATTTGTATTGTAGAATTTATAGAAATCTACATGGAGCACCAACCTTCGGATCCAGCAATGCTTCGGCGGTGAACTAGCCGGAATAATTAAGATCTAAAGGTTTGAATGAATTGTACCTTAAGATCTTCTAATGTATGACTTAAACACCTACTTCGACTAATCTTACTAATCTTGGTGATGCGATTAATCGAATCTCCCGAACTCTCGAATATATGAAGAACACGATTTTCCTCTTCCTTGTAGGAACCTTAAAATCGAGCTCTCACACGGTAGGGAAAGAGGTTGGGACATGGAGTATTTATAGGCTACATTATGGACCTTAAGGATGTGCTAAATATGGGCTTATCCCATTAGGTTTATGAATCCTAATTATGCTCCATATCCTTTCCATCTAGGAGTCCTATTCCTCCTAACACTAATCACCCTTCTAGAAGACTCCAAATGTCTCTTAACCCTAGGGTAATAATCTAGAATAAATATTCCTCTCATAATGGAATCTAGATTATGGAATATAATTAATTCCTAATTCCTAAATAGAATTAAATAATAAAACATCTCACTAGAGTAATATTATTGCTCTCCCCATTTAGCTCCAATTTATTCAATAAATTCGAACCATAAAATGATTCATAAATATTAATCTAATTGATCGATTTATCTCCCTATGTTTAATATTAAACATCCGTCGATTAGTTTAATTACTGACAATAAAATTAAATTCACTTCTTTCATTTCCGAAACTAGTACCACTCAGTTCATTAATCATTATGTCGGATAATTATCCACCTGCAGGGTTTGACATAATATTCCCTCCTGAGCTCATTTCGGGGACGTCATCAACCCAGCGCACTGGGACAATGACAGTAAATAATTTATAACGGCACATCATACAAACACTCTTAATTACCAAAATACCGAGTATGTCATCTTAACAGAATAAGAATCACCCTTGGTAAAATCAAATGAATAAGTAATGAATATATATGCCCATTTTATATTATCTTAGAGCTTAAGAGTACGCATCAATTACTGAAGGTCTAGATTATAACAACGATCAGTAAATCTTATAATCTTATCCTTCTGCGGTTCGTCTAATACATATCATAATCTTAGACCTGTTAGATATGTTGTAAAAGGAGTTTTCGAGTGTTCCATATATTGATAGTTCGAGAGATTCGAAAAATTGCCCACCAAGATTATTCGGTGTAGGTGTTTAGATCATACAATAAAAGATCTTAACGCTAGATAAACCGAGCCCTTTAGATATCCTAAATTTCGGTCAGCCACCGCCGTCCACCACCGCCGGAAAGCCGCCGAAAATCGCCGCCAAAGTCCGAAGTCGCTGGAAGCTGCCTGCGCCCAGCCAGCACGCAGTCGCGAGCCAAGGCCCGCAGCCGCACGCCAGCCAGACGTCGGCGCCAGCACCCAGCAACCGCCGCACGTCGTCCCTGTCCAGCGAGCACTGTTCTAAAATCGGCCTAGGCGCTAGGCGGTGCCCGGGCGCATCCGTTTTGCACAAATCGGCAGAAAAAATCGGCCAGGTGCCTAGGCGGGCCTAGGCGGCCAGGCGTCTAGGCGGGCATAGACGGACCTAGGCGCTCCTAGGTGGACTCGGCGGCAATTTTTTAGTTTTTTTTTATTCTTTTTATTTTTTTAAATACTAATTACATTATTTTGTTTTCATATTTTCTTTAATATATATTAATATTATTATTTGGACTTTTGTGTGTGAATTTATTATAAGTTGAGATAGTTTTATTTTGTAGGTAGTTAAAATAAATAAATAAAATAACATATTTAATATTGATTTCTGGGCCCCGACTAGGCGCTCTAGGTGCTAGGCACTGGTCAAGCGCCTAGCGGGCGCCTAGTGACTTTTAGAACACTGCCCGCAAGCACCCTGTCGCATAACAATATCGCGCACCTCGCCTGCCTTGCCGTGCACGCACGTCGCCCGAGTCTGCCGCGCCCAGTCCTCGCAGGGATAGGCAACGCCCAGCGCGCGTCATCCGCACGTGCCCCAGGCCACCCCCAGCGCCGAGTCTGCGTCGACCTAGGATTGCTGCACCCGCACGAGCCCGAGGATCCAGCGCACCGCTTGCGCCCGTCCGTCTGTCCGCGTGAACGGACCAGCGCCCAATGCGCCTGTCTAGGACCAGCCCCGACTAGCCGAGACGTACCGTGACTGAGCCGCAGTGAGCCCAACTGAGACTAGCTGATCCCAGCCGAGGTCCGACCGAGCCCAACCGCCACTCGACCGAGCTGAACCACTTTTGTCCGGCCCGAGCCCGACGAGCCTTGAACCGGTGATCCGCTTGTGATCCAACAACTCAATCAGAATCGAGAAAGGACAAGTTCGGCAACCCATCAAATTCTTGTATTCAAACGATCTCCATCAACGGAAATCAGAAGCGTTTTTAGTAGGCAAAAAAAATTAAAATGGTAATGTCCGAACGTTAACTATAGATTCCGCTACGTTAGGGTTTATTTTGCCAAATTCAAACGTGCATGTCGTTGACGTTCCTAACAGAACCCAACAACTGGTATTAGAGCCAGGTTTAATTCAATTTTGTACACTGTTTGAATTAGGACTTACCTGTTTATGTGAATTAATTTTGTACGGACACAGCGCATAGTAGATTAAAAATTGCAAAAGGTTGTTTGGAGGTGATTTCGAATCTGACTATTATGGCCCGTATGTATGGTTATAACTCATGTATGCTGTTTTATAAGCCTCGGACATGTCGAGGAGTTTTGTGTTGGTGAATGCTTGTAATAAATTATTCGTGTGGTGGGACACTGCATAGTTCAATGCTTTCATAGAAAACTCATGTACGACTCCTGCATGGGTCATAGGATGAATTCTGTAATTGTCTTATATTATTCGTTATTTATTCCATGGACGTGGACCAACCTCGACGAGGCGAGTTGAGAAACACGTGGACGAAAGCCAATGATGGCGACTAATGGCAGAATTCCCAGTGACGACTTGTTCAAGGCGAAAAGTGGGAGTCACGGCGAAAGAGGATTTCCAACTCCCGAAAAGGAAGACGCAGTTCGACAAGGACAGGGATTGCGTTTCTTCGAAAAGTTTGGAGATTGATTGAATGGCCATGATAGTTGGATTATTTAATTTCTCCTTTATTATTGTCGTTTAATCATGCATGTCCTTATGTGATTTAATTGCTTTATGTGAAAATTAATATATTAATTATTTTACAAGCTAGCCCTAACATGCTCATATTTAATGTTGTGGCTAAAATAGTTAAAAATATTAGGAGCATGTTTAGGAAAAACCCTTAAATTAAAATATTAAGTGTGAATCGATAGAAATAAATTATATCCACGGCCTCCATTATAGGTTTGTCAATGAAGTTATTTAAATCGAGTCCAAAGGACGTTTTATTTGTTCATAAGGATGAATCTCCTACGGGACGGTTATAGTGAGCTATTTCAAAAGCGTACGGACCACCCAAAGGTGTACGACGTGCTTCAGAACTTAAGAAGCGAGATTGGCGCCGCACAATTGTACAATAATCCCTCCTCAAGAATCAGGGGCTGGGGGACGTGTAATTTTGGTAGTAAGCTTAGGACCAATTAATGGGATACACTTAAAGTGAAAATAATTACGTATTCCCAAAGGAAAAAGTTGTTCTTATTTTGCGCTGGCTAAAAGGTGGACAGACTATTAATTAAGTACTGTTGGGGTGGTATGTTAATTAACGGGATTAATCTCACCTCTTGGGACGATGTGAACCATAGACGTCCACACTCCGTGGCCTGCGGGGATTTAGTGTTCTTGAGGTGTCGGTGAATTTATTTGAATATTCTTTTGAAGGGATCCATATTTGATGTTAAATTCGAAACACTTGACTTAGTAAAACTATGTTTGCATGATCCCAGAAATTCAAAATGTCTTTCAATCCGTTGTCCGTAATTCTCAAAGAAAACAAGCTTGTTGGTCCCAATTGTATTGACTAGAAAAGGAACTTGGATATTGTGTTAACTGCTGAGGGGTATAAATTTGCTACTACTGAGTATTGTCTGGAGGAGCCGGGAGAGGGCTCAACAGATCAAGAGAGAGAAGAGTATGCTAAGTGGAAAAGGCTGATGAGATGGCGAAGTGTTACATCTTGACATCCTTGTCAAATGTACTTCAACATTAGCATCAGTCTATGAACACTGCAGCAGAAATTCTCAACAATCTCAAGGAACTGTTTGGCCATCAGTCTCGGGCTGCCAGACAAGAAGCCATGAGGACTTTGATGACTATGACCATGCGTGAGGGCACTCCCGTAAGGGAACAGGGTCATGCAATGATGGACCCAACTGAATGAGTTGGAGGTTCTTGGAGGTTTTATTGATGCGGAAATGCAGGTCGATATAGTACTCCAATATTTGCCGAAGAGTTTTGAGCAGTTCCGGTTGAACTACAACATGAACAATATGATGTTGACTCTTCCAAGACTTCTGGCAGAACTCCAGTCGACAGAGGGCCTGTTTAGTCAGAAGCCTCAAGTCATGTGGCCCACCGGCGCGAGGGATCTTCTTCTATGCCTGACAATGGTAGGAAGATGAAGAAGTCTGCAGGAAAGGGCAAAGCAGTCATGACTGATGTGCAACCTCAGAAAGGAGTGAAAAAGCCGAAAGGCAAATGCCACAGATGCCAGCAGAAAGGACACTGGAAGGCCGACTGCCATCTCCTCAATAATGGCGATAAAGGCAAATCTTTTTCATTAGTCAATGATTAGCGTTGTTATCTACCAGAACCTGGTGTGTAGATGCAGGAGCCACTGATCATGTCTGCAATAATTTTTAGGGGTTCTAGGAAACCAAGCGGCTTAGGGAAGGAGAGGTTACCATCTACTTGGGCGATGCTAGTAAAGCGTCAGCAGTTGCAGTGGGAGACGTCTACTTAGATTTTGTTTTAGATGGGATTTTAATTTTAAAGGATTGTCTTTATGGTCACTAAAGAATTTGATTTCAGTTTCTAAGTTGTTTATGAAAGGTTTTTTTGCAATTTTTCGATAATAAAGTTGTTATTCGTTTTGGCAAAAAGTTCATATGTGATGGTCCATTAGTAGACAATCTGTATATCCTAGAACCAAAGTCTTACCCACTGCAACGTAAACAATTACTTAATTCGCCATCTAATCTAAGTAAGAGAAAAGAACATTCGAAAACGAACGAAACATATCTTTGGCACCTAAGACTTGGTCATATAAACCTGAGAAGGATTCAAAGGTTAGTGGCAGACGGGCCCTTGGGGTCGTTGGAAGTTGAGGCCATTCCAACTTGCGAGTTGTAACGCCCCGCCTTAACTTAATTACCAGAGTACGTTTTAGAGACATCTTTTAAAAATAGTTTAAGAAAATGATTCGGAGCATTACTAAAAGATTTATTTTATCTTTAAAAATCCGTTACGATCGTTTAAAATTTACAAGCAAAACGGATTAACATAATATACAATCCGACTATGAAATCAGATCAAAAGTCAAAGTTTGTCAAACAGTGAAATTCAAAAGTAAACAGCAATAATAATAGTAATATCATGATCAAAAGCATATAACATAACCGTGAATTTCCTGGTCAACAGTATAAACCGAACCGGGATCCGTGAATCTACCGGCTGCCATGATAATAATGATAATGATGATAACAATGATTGCCGGAATCCATGTGCACACACTAGTGGTAGATGACGCCACTAGAACTTAGAACGGAATTATGGCAACCTAAACCGGCCAACATGCATTCCAAGCGGAAAACATAATTTGACATACCTTGAACATGATATCGTAATTATAATCAATGTAATACCCAGTCTGAGTCCCCACCTGTACTGAAGATATGAAACTGGAAGTGCTGATAGTCGTGAACTGATCAAACTGTAACATAATATAAACAATTACTAAGTACTATGCTCAGATCAATAAATTTAACTATTAAGATGTTCGACTCGACTTAATATGATGTCCGGATATAAAGGAACACTCTAAAGGTTCACATAAATAATTCTAAGTCCGGAAATTATACTGATATACTTAACTGATTTGATTTAGCTTGGAAAATAATTTAAATTTCAGAATAAGACTCGGACTGAAAATTACGAACCAAAACAGACTCGAACTGTCGGCTAAACCGGTCGGTTCACTAACTGGATGAACCGGGTCGGCTGGAACGGACCGATTGGACCACCGGTTCACACTAAACCAGGTGGTCACGGGTTGGCCGGGCTCAGTCCCGTGTCGGGCCTGTTGGGGCCATGGCACGGCACTGGACACGGGCTAGGTGCGACCAGGCCTCAGCACTAGAAGCTGCTGGGCGCGGGCAGTGCGGCTGGCACTGGCCCTGGCACTGGCCGAGCGCGAGGGACGCGGGATAGACGCGTACCCGGGCTGACTGGGCACTGGGCGTGCGGCTGGCGCGAGAACTGACACGACCAAACATTACGACCCAGGTGCGGCTGGCGCGAGGACTGACGCGACCAGACATTACTCGCACGTCTCGGGTGCGGCTAAGGTTGTTAGGGCGCTGCCGGGCGACCCTGGGCACACGGGCGTGCTGTTGGGCACATCCCGGGCCAACTGACTGCTCGGGCGTGCGGCTGGGCACGTCCCGAGGCCCCTGAACCTTACTCGGGTTCTTAAAGGCACGATAACAAAACACTCGGGTGCGCTGTTGGCACGACCCGAGGTTAGCTGCGCGTGGCACGAGCGACTAGCTCGGGGTCGCGCATACGTGACACTGGGACAGCACTACCGGCATGGCCACTACGTGCGGCAGCATGTCCGTGACCGGCCCTTTGCTGGCCATGCGGCCACTTTCCTTGATTAAAATGACATAACATGACATGTTTAACACATTTATACATACATGGGTCTGAGGGTCATGATAATAACATGAAAATTGATGTGATTGGCCACGGCGTGCGCGATAGGCGCGTCCGATGACCTTAACGTGTACCCTCGACCAAACATGAACTTTTCTCGAGCAACATGAATTCATTGACCATATTTTATCATTTAAGGGCTGATGGAACACAAATGTCCCTAACAAAGTTGATCACAATGAAAGATACCTTAATAGGGTGAGATACGGCCCGTGGGCGCGCGCTACGTGCGCGGTCCACTTCCCTTAGCCATTTCATCGACCAAATGATAACTTATCTCGTGCTATCTTTTAAGACTGAACATATCTCATTAAATAAGGACTAATGATGCATATTTTTCTCGGGAGAAGTTGACTACATAAAGGATGAGTTGATATGGCCCTAAAATGCACACCCGAGAGTGTTTTCGATCATTACATGAACTTAGACCTATAATTTGAACTTGGCATGATACATATAACATCATAACAGGGTTATTATTATGTTACCCTTTGATTTCCCGAAGAAACTTGACAAGAATTTGATGATGGTTTGGTTCTTTTCTTCTCCCTTGCGCGCGTACGTAAAGCTAGGATTAATATATCTTAATCTTGCTTAGAGTTTGCTTAGGAAATAGTTTAAGTCATAAGCTAAAAATATGTCCAAACGTTGGATTTTATAGGTAGTGAAAGGGATGAAAACGTGAAGTAAAATCCTTAGCCAATGAGCTCGTGCCATTTGCCACGTTCTAGGGCCACGAGGTGTACTTTCCTTGGCTTAGTCATCGCTTACTTGGCACAAAGAAGCCACATGGCTAGGGAGGGATAATATTCACGTGACTTTGCCCTATCTTTTGTCCACTTGAGCTCATTAAATACCTAAGCACGCTTAGGGCATGATTATGCGTGATTACCCTAGGTTAAGGCGATTAGAAGAAAATTAAGCACCCTAGACGTATATTGATCAATGCTTAAAAACATAAGATGATCGAATTAGCTCTTAAGTTTAAATGAACATAATTGAGGTATTTAAGGAATCACTAAGTACGATTATGCGTATGATCACGCACAATTAGCGCAAGATTAACACATTTACCGCTCGATTAAGTACGATTTGATTCAATAATATTTTTATCGGGCGATTTAATATAAATTGACTTATACTTTGAATATCTAATGATTCCGAGAATATTATGAATATTACAGAACTAAGTACGTAATTTACATTAAGTGAAAATGGGCTATTACACGAGTCCTGCCTAGAAGGTAAGATTACTAAGAGGGTTTTTAAATCTAAAGGGAATAGAGCCGAAGATTTGTTAGGGCTAGTTCATTCTGACTTATGTGGTCCTATGTCTATTCAAGCAAGAGGAGGTTTCAAGTACTTTGTTACGTTTATCGATGATTACTCAAGATATGGGTACATTTACCTTTTGCGCCACAAGTCCGAATGCTTTGAGAAGTTCTTAGAGTATAAGGCAGTTGTGGAGAAGCAATTAGGAAAAAGTATCAAATCTCTACGATTCGATAGTGGTGGTGAATATCTCTTGTGAGAATTTAGGAACTATTTGACGGATAATGGGATTTATGTCCAAGCTGACTGCGCCTGGCACACCTCAGCAGAATGAAGTGGCAGAAAGAAGGAATATGACTCTTATGGAGATGGTTAGGGCAATGATGAGTTATAGTACGTTACCAGATTCATTTTGGGGATATTCCCTAGAAAAAGCAGTATACATACCTTCTAAATCAGTGTGGTCTACACCATTGGAGTTGTGGTTTGGGCACAAACCCAGTCTAAGACAACTCAGGATATGGGGTAGTCCAGCACATGTGCTGAGAGCAGATACTGATAAGTTAGAACCTAGAATAGAAGTTAAGTTGTTTGTGGGATATCCTAAGGAAACGAAAGGTGGTCTATTTTATAGTCCCGATGACCAGAAAGTGATCGTTAGCACGAACGCTAGGTTTCTGGAAGAATACTATGTTATGGATCATAAGCCCAGTAGTAGACATGTCCTAGAGAAGTTAGTGTGTAATATCCCATTCAGTAATTAATAAAGTAATTATTCTAAGTATGAACTACTTACTTTTATTAATGCTCGTTCCTAGTTCCGAGCCAGTTATTAAGTTATTCAGTTAAAAATTCGACTTTAAGTCGAAAGTATTCTCGGTTCAATATTATTCAGTAATCGAGCCAGTTCAGTAATTAATTAATTCCGGTCTGTTTATTTTTATAAATGGATTTATAAGACGTGATTAATTAATATAAGATGACAAATAATCGAAATTGAGTATATTTTGATTAATCATTTAAGATAAGTAGTCAACTGAACCCAAGTATGTTCGGTCATGAGTTGAACTTAATTAAGAAATAGCCGAGCCTTAGCATAAGTTGATACAAGTAAATACTTAGAATTTTTCTAAGTGTTTAAGTCATCAAGATAAGATCATAATATAGAGCCTTAGCATAAGTTGATACAAGTTAAGTCTTTAAGTGCGGTTAAGTATCCATGAACATTTAAGTGATAAATGTTCAAAGAAGTGAGAAAATTTATTTAGACATTATAGTCTATTTAAATTATTTTAAGAGAAACCGAAATTTTTAGAATTTTCGGTTTTACGGTAATCGTTCGGTTTAAATCCGAATGTGGTTTCGTAAATGTAGAATATTCCAAGATAATTATATTAGATCCTAAGAAGCAATATGTTCATTAAATTGAAGGAAAAACCGTGAGTAAATGATTTAAATTTTAGAATTCTCAGTTTTACGGTAAACGTTCGTTTTAAGTCCGAATTGAGTTCCATAAATTTTATTATTCTTGTTTTTATTAGCATGATCCAAGACCATATATGAGCATTAATTTTCAGTAAAAGAGTTTTAAAAGTCAGCCATTTCGAAAGAAAATGCATAAGTAATAAAAAAAAGATGATTTTTATTATTTTTATTATTTTGTTTCCAAAGATTTTTATATGATGAATGGTGACATTTTTTCAATAATATGTGGAATCAATTACATCAAATTAAGCAAGAAATTTTGGTCATCAATTGGTGAGAATGAGATGAGAAAATCACAACAAAGTTTTGCTAAGTCTTTAAGTTAGCATTTTTTTTCAACAATTGGTGAGAATCTTATTAAACTTGGTCGAATAAGTTTTATCTACCAAAAAGCTCATTCATGGATATAACTAGAGGCCATTTTTGATGATTAATTATGTTTGGATAAGAATACAAGTTGATCATAAAATAGTTTATGATTAATTAAGTTTATAAGTTTAAATTGTTTATTTTGTTCATTTCTTCACTCCATTATGATGTTTTGCCAATTTGTGCCTATAAATAGAGGCCTAAAAATCAGAGTTCTCACACCAAAGAAAAGTATCAAAAGTTATATAAGAGTGTAAGAGAGAATAAGTAGTAGAAAAATTGGAGAAGTGAAGAATTTGAAGTAAAGAATCAAGTTTTTACTCTAGCAAGAAGGAGGTAATTTATTTATCTTAAAGTTACATGCTTATGTTCATGTTTTGATAATGAGTTTACATGTTTAGTAGATGATATTAAGTGTTTAATGATGTTTTTAATATGACTTAGATATTAAAGTTTTATATGAATATAAGTATGCTAGAAAATAAGTTATTTCCAGCTCATATATATGTCATATGTGTTCAGTTATGATGAGATTTTTACCTAGCTGTGAAAAATCTGGAAATCTATGCTTCTTATGGTTATTTCTTGTGTAAAATAGGAGTACATAGGATTAAGAATCAAGTCATTTAGTTTAGTATAACTCAAGATATGAATTTTTAAAGTTTATCGTGCAAGCTGAATTTTATGTACTTGTTTCCAGCAGCAACTTTAAACTTGAATAAGTCGAGATATATGCATGATAAAATTATGAAATTTTTATGACATGTCTAAATATGAGTTAAGAATATGACTGTTAAATTTCATGATTTGAAGATGAGAAATGAATGAGTTAAGATATTTAGACGGCATATATGTAAAGATGAGTATATATGCAAGAATATTCATGATATGATCAAGTTATTAAAGTGAGATTATTATGATCAATTCTCATATAAGTGATGAGCAATTTGGAAAAGTTTTAGTTTAATATGTTGAGTATATAATCTCATAATGATTGTATTAAGTATGACATATTAATATCATGATTAAATGTTATGATTACAAAGTTGAAGTATGACTTGAGTTTATTTTCACTTTTAAGTTAATTAAGTAAAAATTTAATATAAGCCAATATTTAAAATTTGGGAGATATGATGTATGATGAATTAAGTATTTGATTGAGTAAAAGATTAAGATGAGTTTATAAATCATGTTGATGATGTTGGAAAAAGTTAAGCATGTTTTGAGTTTAAGTACTCAATCAAGTTTAATGTGAAATTTAGTTATTTTCACATTCGAGTTATTTAAGTGGACATGCGAGTATAAACCAATATCTATGATTTTGAAGATATGATTTATATAAAGTTAAGTAATTAACCTTGAGTAAAAGTTTAAGAAAAAATTACGATATTTGATGACTTAATATTTATTTAAGACATATTAAGCTTATTGAATATCTTTAAGATTCGGATAAATAAAAGTTAAATCTTATTGAGTATACGAGCATAGTACTTAGTATATTTGTTTATATTTTTATGTAGCTTGCAGATATAGCTACCCAAGAGCAACACTTACATTTTTCAAAAGTTTTCAAAAAAAGAAAGGTGGGGACCCAGACTGGGTATTACATTGAGTATAATATAGATATCATGTCCGAGGTATGTATACAGTTTAAGTTTATACGCTTGGGATGAGAAGGCATTCAGTTGTCTTAGAGTATATCCTAAGTTCTGATGGAGGCCGCTTGAGTTGCCTTGAGAAATATCCATCAGATTGTGCACAAGTATCCGATCAGATATCGGCCAGATTAAGTTTCAGTTACTGGAACAGATTTCCAGTCCAGATAGATACCAACGATCATGATATTGTATTATTATTGTTGTTTACTTTAGTATGAGTGATTTCGGGGTACAAGAGGATCAGTACTCACCCCCATTGTGTTTTTCAGGTAACAGGGTCGGGCCGGAGGTGTGAGCTCGAGATGTGGTGGTGGTGGTCGTGCACTTATTTCAGTGGACATTCATTAAGTATTTGATATGTCTGTATAATTAACCACGTTTTTAAGTATTTCCGCTATGCACATTAAGTATTAAACTTGCATTTTTAATAAATTTCAGATTTCAAGTTTTTACCATTTCGAGAAGTATGAATATGGTACAGTTAAATGCAAGTTTAAAGGAATTCTGTTTTCTTTATGTCTAGAGAAGTATTAGACAAAAAGTTTAAAGATAAACGGATTTTCAAGAAGATGAGTTTGAGTAGCATCCCGAGTTAGTCGCAAAATATTTCAAAAGAGTTATAAGTATTTTTGAAGTAAAAGTTGCGAAAAATTTACTCTGATGAGCGGGGTGTTACATAGTGGGGGCGAGTACTTCAATACTGAGTGCACTTGATGTTGCACCACAAAGTACTGCAACATGTATCACTGATCATGCACCTGAGAAGGTAATGCCTCTTCGTAGTGGGAGGGTTGTCTGGCAGCCCGATCGGTTCTTGGGTCTGGGAGAGTCTTCAGATGCCGTCCCGGATAAGTTTGAAACCGACCCATGGACATACAATGAGGCACTCCAAGATCGGGACGCAGAGTCTTGGCAAAGTGCGACGAAATATGAGATGGAATCAATGGATTCTAATCAGGTCTGGGATCTTGTAGAAACACTCAGTGGTATTCGTTCCATTTGATGTAAGTGGGTCTATAAGAGAAAGAGAGGATCAGATGGAAAGGTTGAGACCTTCAAGGCTAGGCTTGTTGCGAAGTGATCGATTATGAAGAAACCTTTTCATCGATAGCTATGCTGAAATCCATTAGAATTCTCTTGGTTGTGGCCGTTCATATGGATTATGAAATTTGGCAAATGGATGTTAAGATCGCTTTCCTTAATGGAAATTTGGACGAGGACATCTATATGCAGCAACCAGAAGGGTTCATTGCGAAGGGACAAGAGCATCTGGTCTGTAAGCTGAAGCGGTCTATTTATGGATTGAAGCAAGTTTCAAGGTGTTGGAACATCTGTTTTGACGAGGTTGTCCAGCCATATGGATTTACACAATGTCCGGATGAGCACTGTGTGTACAAGAAAAGTGATGGAAACGTGGTGATGTTTCTTGTGCTATACGTAGATGATATTCTTCTCATTGGAAACAGTGTGAAGAAGTTATCATACGTAAAACTGTGGTTATCCAAGCAGTTTGATATGAAAGATCTGGGAGACGTAGGACATGTTCTCGGAATCAACGTCATTCGGGACCAAGAGAAGAGAAAGTTGTGTCTGTCCCAATCCACACAAATAGATACTGTCTTGGATCGTTTCAACATGCAGGATTCTAAGAAAGGGCAATTGCCTTTTTGACATGGAATCCCTTTGTCTAAGAATATTTCTCCTAAGACACCTCAAGAGATAGAGGACATGAAGGTAGTTCCTTATGCATCGGCAGTAGGAAGCCTCATGTATGTGATGATGTGCACGAGGCCAGATATCTGTTATGCCGTGGGCATGGTAGCCAGATATCAAAGTAATCCAGGACCGGAACATTGGTCTACGGTAAAATATATACTCAAGTACCTGAGAAGGACTAAAGAGTACATGTTGGTTTACCAGGAAGATGAGTTGCTTCCGTTGGGTTACATTGATTTTGACTTCCAGCCAGAATGGGATGAAAGAAATTCAACCTCAAGGTTTGTGATTTTGACTAAAGAAAGTCAACCTCAAGTACCTGAGAAGGACTAAAGAGTACATGTTGGTTTACCAGGAAGATGAGTTGCTTCTGTTGGGTTACATTGATTTTGACTTCCAGCCAGAATGGGATGAAAGAAAGTCAACCTCAAGGTTTGTGTTTACTTTAGGAGGAGGAGTGTCAAGCAGAAATGCGTGGCAGACTCCACCATGGCAGCTGAATATGTAGTAGCCTCAGAGGCAGCGAAAGAAGAGGTTTGGCTCAGGAATTTTCTCCTCGACCTTGATGTGGTGTCGAGTTTGCCCTCTGCAATTACAGTCTTCTGTGATAACAGTGGAACAGTAGCAAATTTGAAAGAGCCACGAACTCATAAAGCGAGTAAACACATAGAGCGCAAGTACCACTTGATACGAGAAATGGTTAGACGAGGGGAAGTCGTTGTTGCCAAGATACTGTCAAAGGACAACCTAGAAGATCCTTTTACGAAGAGCCTACCGGCGAAAGTCTTTGAAAGACACGTGGAAGGAATGGGAGTCAGACGTTAGGTCGACATAGTTAACTAGTCTTTGAGAATTAGATTGAAAGAGAATTGTGATTAGTGATAGCCATGAGATTATTAAGCATAAATGGGAGATTGTTAGATATGCTGTAAAAGCTTGGCTTTCATATATAAACAATACCATTTTGATCTGCAATCGTGTTTTAGTCGAAGTATTTATGTTTGCAGTTTATTTATTTATGCAATCATAACTCTATTATTTTACATTGTAGATAGTATGGTTCGTCGTGTCGAACAGAAAGGTCAAACTATCGGTTACTTGTAAAATATAAATTAATTGTTCACAGTCTAGACAAGCAGTGAGACCCCGGTTTGAAAAAGACTGTAGTGTAATCTTCATTTAGTTGGTCTTTGATTGATGGGTTACACTAGTACTTATGATAAGTATTGAATGAACCGCGGAAGGATACAATTATAAGACTTACTGATCGTTGTTATAATCTAGACTTTCAGTAATTGATGCGTACTCTTAAGCTGTAAGATAATGGGCATATATATTCATTACTTATTTAATTGATTTACCAAGTGATATAAGATATTATACTAGACCGGTTTTAATGGATAAAAGGAAATATATTGGAAAATAAGCCTACACATGGGCTAGGACACGTGGCATAATGACATTGGACAAGCCCAACGTGAGCCATATGGTACACTCCCCCTATAAAAACGGGCTAAGGTATCTCATTCTATCATTCTCTCTACATTCATTACTATACACTTAGGATTTGGAGTTTTGGAGTGATTCTGACTTGAGCGATGGAGGCCCGACGCCGGGACCCCTCCCGGCATTGGGTTCTTGCAGCTACGGTGGTCGTTCGAGTTGAAGGAGCCCGAGTGAAATCTTATTCACTTCATTGGCGCCGTCGGTGGGACCCGTTCGAAAAGCCAAACGGAGTTTCGATCGGAAAATTACGAAAATCCTCCTTCGACTCAGTCGGCCAACGTGCTCGGATCGTAAAAATGTTTACGTCAACTGGTAGATCTCGTCGAGGTGAATTTCCCTTTAAAATCTCATTCGAAAATTCATCCGGGAAGGCCTTCGATTTGGCCGGTCAAACTTCCCGGATCTAAGAAGTTTTGGTCAACTTTCGACTTTCAAACCTATTTTTTCGGTGGTCCGTGAGGGATATAAAAAAATCCGGGAGCACCATTGGAATCCTCTCGTCGAGGCGAGTCTACAGTACCCGACCTTCGCCGGACGCCGCCACTTGCCACCGCCGGCAGCCGGCCTCCGCCACCGGCCACCAGAAAAAATCCTCCAATTGGAAATATCTTTATATCATCGCGAAGCTCTTTTCGTGCTCGCTCTACCCTTAAATTTTCAAGCGAAGATTCCTCCGGGAAGACCATCAATTTTTCGGTTAAAGCTTTTGGATCTAAGGAATCTTAGTCAACATCCGGTCATCTTCTCCAATTTGCCGGCGATTTCCGGTGAATCACTTCGAACTGAGGGCACCATCGGATTCCCCTCGCCGAGGCGCGCGCACGGCAGGTCACTCTCCCCAGATCCGGCGAGCCCCGTCCGGCGACTTTTCTTTCCAGCGAATGGCAACCGCCATGCTCGCAGAACCATGGAGATGGAGTGAATCACCTTCTCTGCGCGTAGCCCAGCCCCCCCAACAAGGCGATCCGCATTCCGCAGCCCAGGAAATGAGCCCATCCGTGGTCGGCCTAGCAGCAAAGCAGCGGCCCAATGTTGTTGTAGGCGGCCCAATTTTGTCGAAGCCCACTGGAGGGGATCGGAAAATTGCGCGGGCCGCGTCCATCCCGTGCAGCCCGCGTCTCCCTCAGCTCTTGGCCCGTGAGGACCCGAAGCTAGCCCGCGCCATGCCTGTGGTCAGCCCGCGCCCCCTACTACTCCTCAGCCCGGCCCGAATAGCGATTCAGCGGCCCACAGCGGTCTTGCTTGCCCAAAGGCGTTTATCCGCGGCCCAAGACCCGAATCCGGCCCAGCAGCGGCCCAGAATGCTACAAACTTGGTCTAACAACCTCATTTTGTGCTCAAACTAATTCGGGAGGATTCGACGCGGACGGTAAGGTAATTTGAGATATTATTCTCACGACGGAGGTATGTGACTAATTTAAATTTAGAGACTTGAGGATTTAAATTGGTGAAAATTGGAGAAATATTTTGACTTATTTGTGGAGCATTATTGGATTTAATCATGGAGTAATATTTGATTTATCCGTGGAGACTATTTGTAGAACATTATATGGCTTATACATGGAGCACATTGGATTATTTGTGGAGCATTATTTGGCTTATACGTGAAGCTTATATGATTTATTCATGGAGATATTTGGTTTATTGAGGAGTATTATTTGACTTGTTTGTGGAATTGTTTGATTTATTTGAGGAGAATTATTTGATTTGCTCGAGATATTATGTGATTTATTCGTGGTGATATTCGATTTGTTCGAGGAGAATTATTTGATTCGTTCGAGGAATTATCTGAATTATTCGAGGAGATTATTTGATTTATTTGACAAGAATATTTGATTGAATTGTGGAGATTATTTGATTTATTCGTGGCGGTTGTTGGTTCATTCGTGAAGAAATTATTTGGTGTATTTGCGGAGAAATTATATGTGTTACTTATTACACTTGGAGAGACAAGCAATATTTTGCATAACACTAATTAAACGTGGTTGTTTGAATAAATGCGGGTCGTGATTTCGAGTTGAGGATATTTCGTGATAATACTTGACGTGTATTTGATGCATTTATCAATTTTTATCGGTGGGCTCAACGAGATGGATTAACATTATATGATTTGATATCTTGATATATTTGGAGCCTCTCATTTGGATTTTCATGTGAAAGTGTGGAATTTTGCCTGAATTGTCTACTCATAATTTTTTAAGCATGTCATTGCTCGAGCATGTCTTAAATCGAGGCGATGGCGATATTTGTATTTGATCTCTTGTTTTTGTTGCGTGGAGCATTGCAAAATGAAGACGTGAATATATTGTGGATAATGACATCTTTTGAATTCTTGTCGAGGAAACAACGAAATAACATGAGTCTGGACAAGCTATAGCGGACGAGTTGGGAAGTTTCGAGGACAATGTAAATGAGCATGAATCCATCAAAGCAGGGAGATAATGAGGGACGAGTCTGGATGGTGTCGGTCGCCGGTGGCAATTTCAAAGGCAGAAATCATTCTCTTTTGGAGAGGTAGGATAGTGGTATTATCGATCTTCAGGTATAAAATTAATCTCAACTCTTGTGAGCGGTCAAATTTGACCAGCGCAATTTATGGAAACATTGAGTCTCTTAGCATACTTTTTTGGAGAAATGTTCATTGTTTTGGATATTCTGGGTGAAATGTTGCTGGGGTTGTGGTGTATATGAATATGTGTAGAATTATTATTCAGGTGACTAACAAAATGCAGAAAATGAGGTGTTCGTGGAGGCTTGAACAAAAATCTGGCATGACTAAAGCCTTCGGGCTGGCCAATCTCGGTCGTCATGACTAAGGAGTTCGGTATTGGGAGTAATTCATTCGAATTTTTGTTTGGTGCATTCGTTTAATGATTGTTTGTAGCTGCAGAGTATGGTTTGTTGTGATTGCTTGTCGAATTCATGATTTTTTGAAATTCTGGTCGACTATACATTTGAGTGGGTGTTTATGCGATTTCATATCGTGGTAGAGACTTACATGTAGATTGAGGTGTGGTATAAACGAATGTGGACCAATGTGATTGCTTTGATTTATTCGTCTTTTGTTATTATTGCTATCGAGATTGCAAATTGAATGATGTGGATAAAACGCAACTAATGGAATCTGTTGAATTTTTGCTGAGGAAAATGCATGAGCAGATGAGCTGGATATTGATTATGGTGAGGAGTGAAAAGCATGGAGCAAACAACAACTCAGGTCGTCGTGTACAGACAGGAAAGGGAGGTCGAAAAAAATGCTTGATTTTGTTTATTTTTATATCTTGATCGATATAACTGTGCATTTGATGGGACTAATGAAAATGATCAATACTATTCTATCTCGTGGTGTTTGGTGTGTTTTCTTGTCGACCTCAGTGGCAGGTCGAAGTGTTCGAGCAGTTCGAAAGAAAAAAAATCCACCATGACTAAGGCCTCCAGACTGGGTGGTCACATGTAACGACCACTCCTTCGAGGGTGGACATGTGTTCGAAGACAAAAAAATCCACCATGACTCAGGCCTCCGGGTTGAGTGGTCACATGTAACGACCACTCCTTCGAGGGTGGACATGTGTTCGAAGACAAAAAATCCACCTTGCCTAAGGCCTCCGGGCTGGGTGGTCGCATGTAACGACCACTCCTTCGTTGGTGGACATGTGTTCGAAGACAAAAAATCCAGCATGACTAAGGCCTCCAGGCTAGGTGGTCACATGTAACGACCACTCCTTCGAGGGTGGACATGTGTTCGAAGACAAAAAATCCACCATGACTAAGGCCTCAGGGCTAGGTGGTCGCATGTAACGACCACTCCTTTTAGGGTGGACATGTGTTTGAAGACAAAAAATCCACCATGACTAAGGCCTCCGGGTTGGGTGGTCGCATGTAACGACCACTCCTTCGAGGGTGGACATGTGTTCGAAGACAAAAAATCCACCATGACTAAGGCCTCTGGGCTGGGTGGTCGCATGTAACGACCACTCCTTCGAGGGTGGACATGTGTTCGAAGACAAAAAAAAATCCACCATGACTAAGGCCTTCGGGCTGGGTGGTTGATCCTAGTATTGGGTCGGTGAAGACATGGAGCCTGTTGGAGACCTCGGGGGTAGGTCAATGATTTCTACTTGGTTCCTATTTAGTTTCTATTTGTCATATTTATGTCTCTGACCTCAGTGGCAGGCCGAGTAAGATCATTACGGATAGCTCGAGCAGGTTTATGGTTTTATATGATTTGGTTTTGTGGTATTTATTTTTCGACCTCAGTGGCGGGTCGAGGAAGTTCATTTCGAGCAACTTAGGGAGTTTATTTGCAAACTCGGTGGTAGGTCGATGATCTTTATTTGATTTTGGTTATGTCGAATTTATTTTTCGACCGCAGTGGCGGGTCGAGGAAGTTCACTTCGAGCAACTCAGAGAGTTTATTTGCAGACCTCGGTGGTAGGTCAATGATCTTTATTTGATTTTGGTTAGTCGAATTTATTTTTCGACCTCAGTGGCGGGTCGAGGAAGTTCACTTCGAGCAACTCAGGGAGTGTATTTGCAGACCTCAATGGTTGGTCGATGATCTGTATTTGATTTTGGTTATGTCGAATTTATTTTTCGACCTCAGTGGCAGGTCGAGAAAGTTCATTCGAGTAACTTAGAGAATTTATTTGCAACCTCGGTGGTAGGTTGATGATCTTTATTTGATTTTGGTAATGTCAAATTTATTTTTCGACCTCCGAGGTAGGTCGAGGGAGTTCACTCGGAGTAGTTCACGGAGTCAGGTTATTCAGGTTGATGATTTTATTTGGTTTTGTCGAATTCGGCTTTCGACTTCGGTGTGGTGTCAGGACATTCGATTTTCGAGAGGATAAATAGCAGGGTTGAATTTCAAATTTTGAACTGAGGGGGCGATGATAGGACGAAGTGGTAGAAAAGGTTTATCTTTGAATGAAGAGAGCTCGAACATGGTGATAGAGAAACAATAGACATGAGTTCAAAATTTCAAATTCAAGACTTTGGGAAGAGATCGAAAAAATCCACCAAAGTAAGCAAATCAGGAGATAGCAAAGGAAAGTCGACATTGCAAAATGAGAAGCATAGAAATCCGCTCTAGGAATCAATGTTCGACCCCAGTGGCAGGTCTCTCGGTTTTCGACCTTAGTGGTTGTTCAGCTTTCGGTGTTTGACCCCAGTGGCGGGTCTCTCGGTTTTCGACCTGAGTGGTCGTTCGGCTTTTGGTGTTCCACCCCAGTGGCGCGTCATTCGGTTTTCAACCTAAGTGGTCGTTTAGATTTCGGTGTTCGACCCCACCGGCGGGTCTCTCGGCATTCAACCCCAGTGGCGGGTCACTCAGTTTTCGACCTCAGTGGTCGTTAAGCTTTCGGTGTTCGACCCCAGTGGCGGGTCTCTCGGCTTTCGACCTAAGTGGTCGTTTGGCTTTTCGTGTTCGACCCCAGTGGTGGGTCATTCGATTTCGACCTCAGTGGTCGTTCAACCTCAGTGGTCGTTCAGCTTTCGGTGTTCGACCCCAGCGGTGGGTCTCTCGGTATTCGACCCCAGTGGCGGGTCACTCGGTTTTCTACCTCAGTGGTCGTTCAGCTTTCGGTGTTCGACCCCAATGGCAGGTCTCTCGGTTTTTGACCTAAGTGGTCGTTCGACTTTTGGTGTTCGGCCCCAGTGGCGGGTCATTCGGTTTTCGACCTCAGTGGTCGTTCAGCTTTCGGTGTTCGACCCCAGCGGCGGGTCTCTCGATATTCAAGGTCTTTCGGTATTCGACCTCAGCGGCGGGTCTTTCGATTTTCGACCTTAGTGGTCATTCGGTGTTCATTTGGGGTCCCGGTGCTCATTTGGAGGTTTGGTTTCTATTTGGTGGTCGGTGATTTATTCAAATTATAACCTCAGTGGCAGGTTGACGGAAACAGCCCGAAGAGGAATTTCACTCTTGGATCGAATCATGCTTACTCGACCAGAGTGGGGGGACTAGATGATATAGAATATTATACTAGACCAGTTTTAATGGATAAAAGGAAATATATTGGCGAATAAGCCTACACATGGGCTTGGATACGTGGCATAATGACATTAGACAAGCCCAACTTGGGCCATAAGTTACACTCCCCCTATAAAAGGGAGCTAAGGTATCTCATTCTCTCATTCTCTCTACATTCATTACTATACACTTGGGATTTGGAGTTTTGGAGTGATTCTGACTTGAGCGTCGGAGGCCCGACGCCGTGACCCCTCCTGGCGTTGGGTTCTTGCAGGTACGGTGGCCGTTCGAGTTGAAGTAGCCCGAGTGAAATCTTATTCACTTCACCAAGGTTGATTCCTATTCTGTTAGGACGACATACTCGGTATTTTGGTAAGTAAGAGTGTTTATATGATGTGCTGTTATAAATTATTTACAGTCACTATGTCCCAGTGCGTTGGGTTGATGACGTCCCCGAAATGAGCTCAGGAGGGAATATGATGTCAACTGTAGGTGGATAATTATTCGGCATAATGATTAATGAACTGAGTGGTACTAGTTTCGGAAATGAAAGAAGTCGATTTAATTTTATTGTCAGCAATTAAATTAATCGACGGACGTTATATCTTAAACATAGTGAGTGATGGGTCTACTTCTAGATCCGAAGTAAACCGGTAGTTGTGAGCTCAGATCTGCTTGAACCGCCTTGAAACCGTTGTTAGACTGCAAGAATACCTGCAAAAACTCAACGCCGGAGGTGTTTCCGGCGTAGAGCCTCCGACGCTCAAGTCAGTATGAGAGGGATGAAGAGAGGCTGCGCAGCAGCTATGGGGGAGAGTGAGAATGAATGAGAGTTAGGGTTTGGGTTACCTCGCCTCCTTTATATAGGAGTGAATACCTACTTGAAATGCCCAAAATGCCCAAGTCGGTGGACCTAGAAGGTCTAAAATGCCCCTGTCGATTCGTCTCCCCTTTGTTGCTGAGTCATCGCCAGATTCTCTCTTATCCTTTGTAATGTGTAGAGCTTTGGACAGGTTGCAAGTGTAGTGAATCGTCTTCACTGCTTTGGTCCTCGAGATGTATAGAGTCGACCTCGAGAGTTAAGAGGTCGACTTATGAATATATGATTTCGGAGGTTACGCTTGGTTTCTGTGATGAAGTCGTCTCTGGAATCTTCATAGTGGAGTCGACTAATGGAAGTCGACTTAGGATACTGGGATGGCTAGGAGTTATGCTCCTACTGTCCTTCCGTTGATGTCGACTAGTAGAGGTCGATAGACCAAAGTTGACTTACGAGAGTCGACTAGACCGATTCCTGCCTTCTCTTGGTTGCTCTTGGTAGAATTGTCTTTAGGAAAGTCGATTTGAGTACATCGACCAGATCATGTCGATGTACTAGTCGTTCTGATAGTTCCTCGGTCGGGTGAGGAGCCTCTAAACCGGATTATCCTTATATGGCTATATCAGNCCAAAAAAAAATTACTCTAAGCAGTCGACTGCTTAAGAGTAAATTTGGTTATCGATTTCTTCTCTCGTCAGTCGCTCCTTGATGTCGAGACCCTCGTCTTCTGCATTGCTATTTGTAAGACATCATCGTCATCTTCTTCTGGATAGTTCTGACAGCCTGTCACTTCCCACCTTTTTTCGAATTTCGAAATTCAAATTTGTACTTATTACATCATTTCAATTCCGCCGCCTCGAATTCTGCGATTCATCCGAACCGTTGATTTCAATTGGATCCAAGGGTTAAGGTCCTCCTTTACCCTGTATAAATATCTCTCTCATCAATCCAGAATCACATTTCACTTTCTCAAACTCTCCTGAGCTTTCGAATTCTTCCGGCAATAAAGCGTTTCCGAACTCCATCGGCAACCCATTCTCCGGTGACCACAACTTCTAAGACTTTCAACGACAATCATGTGTAAGTATTATGCTCTTTATACTTCCTGCTCTCTTTTTTTCTTGATTTTTTGCGCTTTTCTGGGTTTCTCTGATCTGGAGTGCCTCTGCGTGTTCTTCATGTTTTTGTTATTTTTTGTGCGATTCTTTGGGTTAGATCTTCTTCGCTTAGAGATCTTCTTGGGTTTTCTGTTTGCTATTACCTTGCCTCCCTCTGTTTTTATCACGGGAGTCGGGTTTGTCTTTAAGTCGTTTTATGTTAGACGTGTCGACATGCGTTATTCCCTTCTCGTCTTCACTAGGTCGAGCACTATTCCGCGGTTCCCTTCCTTGAATCCATTTCTTCGTCACTTCTTTATCTTCTAACTCGATTTGTGATGATTTCGTCGAGTCGACTTTTCTTCTATTAGTGTTAATTCTCTCTTCATGCTGACTTCTCTTCGCTTAATCGACTTTTCTTTCGTTTCTTTTTCTAGATTCTGATCCCGACTCTTCACCCGATACCGTCGAACGCTTGATCGACGCAGGCGGTCAGTCATCTGATTCGGTTCAAATAGTCGGCTTCAGACCAGCCGATCAGTCTTCTCATTCGGATGTTTCTTCTTTCGGCATCGACCAAGATGCTTATCGACAAGCGTGGATGTCGGGTGTCTTGGCTGAAGATCCCGAATCTTCCCGCGTTAAGGAGTCTCCCCGTCTCGACCTCATTCCCCGAGGTATTCCCCTTAGGATCTTGGATTTACCTGTATATAGAACTAGTCCTTCTTCTTTGCCCATAATCTTGCCTCTTCTCGAGGCTCGAGGATGTTGTTTCTATAGCATGTCCTTTGGCTAAGTTGGCTGTTTTAAACCCTTTTTGTTATGCGTCAGCAGCCGAGGTCGAGGGCTTTAGGGTGTATAGCGGTCTTCCCGCAGACTGGGAACTCGTTATTCCCAAACCCAATGACGACTTCGCCAAACCTCCTCCCGGCTTTTACACCGTTTTTATCGATCAAGTGTTGTTCGGACTCCGTTTTCCCATTCAACCAGAACTTCGCGCTATCAGCGACTTGTACGATGTTCCCATAAACTAGTTTTCTCCTAATGCGATTCGCATCATGATCGCCTTCATTGTTGTATCTCGAATAAAGCTTAAGTATTTTTCTCCAGAGTTCCTTTTTCACTGCTATAGCTACCGATTCATAAAAGACGCCCATTGTTTGGGTCGTCGTGCTGGTGTCACCTTTCTCGACAACCTTTCCTCCAATGTAACTAAATGGAAGTCGAAATTTGTTTTTATTCGTCCTGCTCCTGGTACATACCCCATACCCCAACACTTGGATTAGATCCAAAGTTAAACAAAACAAACGGCCACCGTGCTCCAAATTCGAATCGATGCTGGTCGAGCTCAATAAGTACACTTTCAAAGCTCGGCCGCTGATCAAAGAAATGTCCCTCCTTAACCACGTTGGTCTTGTTGTCGACGAGAATCTTCCTCGTCTCGACGATCCTCGTAAGTAATTTTCATCCTTCCACTATTTTGAGTCTATGTTGTTGCCTGATACTTGATTCTCGTTTGCAGATTCCGTTCTTGCTCGATTTGAGAAGTCGACTTCGGCTCGACCCACCCCTCCGAAGAAGCCTGAGTTCGTCTCGGGGTCGGGTGCAGGGGAGACGGCCGCCGAGACGACTGCCACCCCGAAATCGAAGGCTGCACCCCCGCCTTCGGGGAGTCGAAAGAAGGCTTCGGGCTCGACTTCCCGAAAGCGGGCTCAAGATGCAGGTGACGCCACCCTTGTCCCTGGTTCGCTCAAACGCCAGAAGACAAAAGACAAGAGTAAGGCCGTCGAGCAGACTCCT
The DNA here is from genome assembly GCA_008636005.1 of Striga asiatica. Classification (NCBI taxonomy): domain Eukaryota; kingdom Viridiplantae; phylum Streptophyta; class Magnoliopsida; order Lamiales; family Orobanchaceae; genus Striga; species Striga asiatica. Next base: position 391,551 of record BKCP01004002.1, read on the forward strand.
CCCCCTGGCCAACTCGAGACGGTCACCCTCGAGAGGCCTTCCCGACTTTGGGATCACCCCCATCCTCACGAGATCGCTCAATACTTTGACTCCATTATTCCCGTTGCCGACAAGGCCCGCGCCGACCGCGATCCATATGACCGTGCTAGTCGCGCGCTCCTTTGTCTCTCCCGGGTAATTTCTCTTTTCATTCAGTCGATTACTTTCACTTTAGTTTGTTTGTAACCTTTTCTGATTTCGTTTACTCGCGATTTTTCACTTCATGGCTTTCATTATGCCTTCTCTCGTCGAGGACACTGCCTCGCTTGACTCCAACGTCCGTGCTTTCAAGAAAAAGTACGAGGATCTGCTCCTCGAGCTCGAGAAGAAGGACGATGATCTCCTCGCAGCAAACGCTCTCATTGCCAAACTTAAAACCGAGAAGGCTGCGGCTCTTTCGAAGGTTGACCAGCTGCGAGCCGATCTGGAGAAGGTCGCGGATGACGCCTTGGTCGAGAGGGAGGCGGGTGTTCTCGAGGGACGTAGGACCTTTCTCAAGTCCCCGGTCGGCTCCGTTTTCTTAGAGCATTATCGACAGGAGACTGTCAACCTCTTCTGCAACTCCCCTGCCTTCCTCGACAAGCTTTGTCCTGCTACTCTTCAGTACTTTGATTTTACCTTCGATGCCTGGGAGAAAGCTGTGGAAAAAACAGAATGCGAGGGTAGTCTCGACCGCGAGGCGGTAAAAAAGACCCTTCCCTTTCCCGCCGGCTACAGGGGGGATACAGCTCTTCCTCCCGACCACCCATGATGGGTTGGTCTCGAGGCGAGGGCCATTCGCAAGGCCAAGTTGGAGGGTCGACTGGAGGTTCCTCCTGCTCCCTTGGGCGGTCCGACCGACTTAGTCGGCCCAAGTGGGGCAGATGATGAGGAATCTCTCGAAGTCGGGGGGGATGAAGGGTTGGCCGAGGAGGGAGAAGCCGCGGCGGTCGAGCAAGGCGGGGGTGACAACGTTGAGAGGACTCAGACCGTTGCTGCCGGAGATGATGATGTAGATGAGAAGTCCGATGCCGAGTCCTAGAAATGTTTTCTGCTTTCCTTGTTTCTTTTAAGAATTTTTAAGATCTGTTGCCTCGACCTATTTTCGAGGTGTAAAGGTCGGGGCAACTCGGAATGTAAAGGATTTTGTTGATCAATATTTCGAATTTTAAGATATGTTGCTTTCCTTGCTTTCCTTGTGTTGAATTGTATTTCGAATTGTCCTGCTGTTGTTTCGTGTGTATCTTCTCCTCAACCCTTCTTGCGAGCTGGTCGAAGTCGAGCAACGACTTGAACAGCTTTTGCAGCTGTGAAACGTTTGTTTTTCAACTGCCTTCTCCCCAACCCTTCTTGCGAGCTGGTCGAAGTCGAGCAACGATGTGAACAGCTTCATAGCTGTGAAATACGTAAGTTTTTTTAACTCGTCTTCTCCCCAACCCTTCCTGCGAGCTGGTCGAAGTCGAGCAACGATGTGAACAGCTTCATGGTTGTGAAATACGTAAGTTTTTTACCTCGTCTTCTCCCCAACCCTTCTTGCGAGCTGGTCGAAGTCGAGCAACGATGTGAACAGCTTCATAGCTGTGA
>BKCP01004002.1:393191-453239 GCA_008636005.1 Striga asiatica
TTTTACAACTTCGTAGTTGTGTTAGTCGACTTCGTAGTCGAAGGCTTCGTAGCCTGCTCGAGATTCCACTCGAGGATTTTACAACTTCGTAGTTGTGTTAGTCGACTTCGTAGTCGAAGGCTTCGTAGCCTGCCCGAGATTCCACTCGAGGATTTTATAACTTCGTAGTTGTGTTAGTCGATTTCGTAGTCGAAGGCTTCGTAGCCTGCCCGAGATTCCACTCGAGAGTTTTACAACTTCGTAGTTGTGTTAGTCGACTTCGTAGTCGAAGGCTTCGTAGCCTGCTCGAGATTCCGCTTGAGTTTTACAACTTCGTAGTTGTGTTAATTGATTTCATAATCGTTGGAAAGTTAGTCGGCTTCATAGCCGCTTTGAAAAATTCTGCTTTGAGAGATTCAATTTTTCATACAATCATATTGAAGTCGACTCGTAAATGTAAGAAACATAATTGAAGCATAAACAAATTCATTTCATCATTGAATTCAATTCAGACATTGTTCAGTACAAAAAGTAATTCGAAATTTTGCCTTAAGCGTAAAAGCGTTTGAGGTTAATTACATGCCAGGATCGCGGGAGTTGTCGTCCTTCTCCATCCTCGAGTTCATATGCGCCCCTCTCGAGCACCTTTGTGACAGTGTAGGGCCCTTCCCAGTTTGCTTCGAGCTTGCCGACATGTTTTAGAGTGTCGGCTCGTTTGAGGACAAGGTCCCCTACTTCGAATCGCCTGGTCCGGACCTTCTTGTCGAAGGCTGCTCGCATCTTTTGTTTATACTCGACAGACCGCACCCAGGCTTCTTCTCGTCCTTCTACAATTAAATCGAGGGCCTCTTTTATCATCTCTTCGTTTCTCTTTTCCTCGTAAAATTTTGATCTGTGAGAGTTGAGGCCGACTTCAATCGGCAGTAACGCATCCATCCCATAGACCATGTGAAATGGGGATTGTCCCGTCGAACTTCTTGGAGTCGTCCTGTAGGCCCATAGGACTGTTGTCAACTCGTCGACCCAAGCGCCCGATGCTTTTTCCAGCCGTTTTTTCAATCCTTGGAGGATAGTTCGATTAGTCACTTCAACTTGCCCGTTTGCCTGTGGATGTGCGACTGACGCAAATCTTTGTTTGATTCTCATGTCGAGGCACCATGCTTGGATCCGCTTTCCTTGGAATTGAGTTCCATTGTCTGAAATTAACACTTTCGGAATTCCAAATCGACAGCAAATATTGTTGAACAAGAATTGTATCATCTTCTCTTCAGTGATTCGTGCCAAGGGTTCCGCCTCGACCCACTTACTGAAATAGTCGACTGCGACCACCAAAAACTTTCGTTGTCCTGTCCCCATCGGCAACGGTCCTACCAGGTCGATTCCCCACTGAGCAAAGGGAATTGGGGAGTTGATTGTCGTCATGTACTCTGCCGAGATATGAGTGATTTGGCCATGGCGCTGGCACTTTTCGCATTTCTGGACTAACTGCTCGGCCGCTGCTCGAATTTTGGGCCAATAGTATCCTGCTCGCAGAGCTTTGCCCGTCAAAGCTCGAGATCCGACATGCGCCCCGCAACACCCTTCATGGATTTCTTTTAGGACATGAACACCTTCTTCTTCGGATACGCACCTCAAATGTGGTCCAACTATCGACTTCTTATAGAGGATTCCGTCGACTTCAAAATATTTGCTCAAATATCGAGCCGTTTTTTCCGCCTCTTGTTTGTCTCCTGCCGGGATTCGACCCTTCAGGAGTTCTCGAATTGGTTTTCTCCAATCATCTTTCTCGTCAACTTCCATAGTTTCACTTAGGATGCTTCCCTCGAGGTGCATCGTGGTGATGTGATGTCCCACTTTTCCTTCATTCGAGCTCGCAATTCGTGCGAGCCAATCGGCTCGTTTATTTTCTTCTCAAGGGATCTGTGTTAACTCGAACTTCTCTAAACCTTGTATCAAGCGTTGGATTTCCTCGACATATTTCACCATCCTCTCTTCCTTAACTTCGCAATTTCCCAGCACCTGGCCAACGACAAGTTGCGAGTCGGAATGTGCTGCAATTTCCGTTACTCCGCCGCCAATTGCCAGTTGTATTCCTTTGATAAGTACTTCGTATTCGGCTTCATTGTTCGAGGCTTTAAATCCCATCCTGATTGCGAAGTCAAGTTGCTCGCCTTCGGGAGATACTAGGACGACTCCCAAACCCGATCCTTTTGCGGACGAGGACCCATCGACATGCATCATCCATTTCCTCTCTTCTCCTTTGGTTCCTTCTTGAATGAAATCGGCCAGAGCCTGGGCCTTAATCGCGCGCCTCGGCTCGTACTTGATAGAATACTCGCTCAGCTCAATTTTTCATTTTACGAGTCGACCTGAGACTGTAGGTCGACCCAATGTTTCTCCCAGCTGGAAGTTCGTTCTCACCACAATTGTATGATTCAGAAAGTAAGGTCTCAGCTTTCTGGCTGTTATGACAAGTGTTAGAGCGGCTTTTTTGACTTCTGGGTATCTCGTCTCTGCGTCTTGAAGTACTCGACTTGTATAATAGATTGGTTGTTGACAGCTTCCGTCTTCTCGCAGCAGCACCGAACTTAAGGCAAACTCTCCTACTGAGATGTATAGAATCAACTCGTCGCCTGGTTCTGGTTTGGTCAACAAGGGCAGACTGCTCAGGAACTCCTTCAACTTCTCAAAGGCCATCTGTGCCTCGTCGCTCCACTTGAACACCATTTTCTTCTTAAGCAGTTTGAAAAAAGGGAAACTCTTCTCGGCAGCTCGAGCAATGAATCTGCTCAAGCCCGTAATTCTTCCCGTTAGCACCTGGACTTCTTTAATGTTTCGCGGTGGAGCCATGTCGAGTATGGCTTGCACCTTATCTTTGTTTACTTCGATTCCTCGTTCCGTGACCACGTAGCCCAGAAATCGTCCTGCTCTTACTCTAAAGGCACATTTGCTTGGGTTCAACTTCATCCCAAACGCCCTAAGGGTGTTGAAAGTTTCCCTTAAGTCGTCTGGGTGTGAATTTGAAGATTTACTCTTCACCAGAATATCGTCAACGTGCACTTCCATATTCCGGCCGATTTGAGATTTGAACATTCGATCCATCAGACGCTGGTAGGTTGCTCCTGCATTTTTGAGGCCAAAGGGCATGACGACATAGCAATATGTCCCTTTGCTCGTCACGAAACTCACTTTACTCTGATCCTCCGGTGCCAAAGGAATTTGATGGTATCCCTGCGACGCGTCCATCATGCTCAACAACTCGCAGCCAGCTGTGGAGTCGACTAACTGATCGATCCTAGGTAAGGGGTAGTGATCTTTAGGGCACGCCAGGTTCAAGTCGCGGAAGTCGATGCACATACGCCATTTGCTCAATGCCTTCCTCACCATAACTGTGTTAGATATCCATTCGGGGAATTGGATCTCCTTGATATGTTTGGCCTTCAACAACTTATCCACCTCGACTTTGATTGCTTTGTCGATTTCAGCGCCGTGGTGCCTGAGTCGCTGCTTCACAGGTTTTCTGAGGGGGTCGACATTGAGTTTGTGCTCCATCACTTCTGGGTCGATTCCAGTTAGCTCTTCAGGCGAGAAGGCGAATATATCCCTGAATTCTTTCAACAATCCCACCAACTGTTCTCGCAATTTGCCTTCTAGTTCTCTCCCGACTTTGGTGGTTTGTTCTCTCGACTCCCCAATTTGAATCTCCATCAATTCTCCGTGAGGCTCGAGGTCAGTCCCCCTCGGCCTTTTCTCGCTCGTCATTGGTCTTTTGCCTTCTTTGATTTCGGTACGCTGATTGGTTTTGACCGCGATTTGGTAGCATGTTCTCGACAATTTTTGATCTCCTCGAGCCTCTCCCACTCGATCTCCTACGGGGAACTTCAGCTTCATATGATAGGTTGACACAACTGCTTGAAATGCGTTGAGCGCGGGTCTCCCCAAAATCACGTTATAAGCCGATTCGACATCAACCACAACAAATCTCACCATTTTGACTTTCCTCAAGTCGCCTTCCCCTAGGACGACAGCGAGCATGGTTTCTCCCAAGGGAGCGACTTCTGAGCCATTGAATCCGAAGAGTGATGTGTGTAGGGGCGTAAGTTCAATGTCCAGCTCCATTCTTCTGAGGCATTCATAGAAAATTACGTTCACTGAGCTCCCTGTATCGACAAACACCCTTTGCACTTCGTATCCTGATATTTGCGCCTTATCATCAAGGCGTCGTTATGCGGCCTCTCGACTTCACCAACATCCGTCGGTCCGAAATTCATCACTGGTCCACTCTCCTCGACTTGTTGCACCTCGACTTTCGCATATCGGCCTCGAGCATAGGCCTTTCTTGCCCGATTGGAGTCTCCATCCGTCGACCCTCCCGAAAATCATGTTAATAACCCCTCTTTTTGGTGGCAGTTCCTCCTTTTCTGGCGATCTTGCCCTCTTGCGAGGACTCTTACTTCGCTCTCGTCTCCTGCTCGTCCTCTCTCGGTCTTTGTATATAAACTCCTTCAAGTGACCCGCCTTTATCAGCCTCTCAATTTCGTCTTTCAAGTGTAGACAGTCGTCGGTGTTGTGCCCATAGTCTTTGTGGAATCGACAGTATAGGTTGCTTTTGGGCTTCAAAGGTCCCTCTTTCCTCGTCCGCGGCCATCTAACCACATCGTCGCGGATTTCCTTCTCCATAACCTCCAGAATTCTCGCATGGGGAGCCGACAAAGGTGTGTATTGAGTTGGTCTCCATCCCCTAGACCTGCCTTCACCCCTATCAGCCCTCGGGGATCCCCTTCTATCTCCTGTCGACTGACCCTTCTTTTCCTTCTTGTCGTCTCGACTGTCGGTTTGAGACATCTTCACGCTTTGCAAGTAGTCGGCCTCTGCCTCCTCGACATTCATGTATTTGGCACATCTGCCCAGCACATCGTCAAAACTCCTTCCAGGTCGTTTAGCCAAGGAGTTCTTACACAGACCTGGTAGCAGTCCTCTCGTCAATCCTCCCGATTTGATTTCCTCTGTCGTCGTGGGGCATTCGACGCACGCCTTGGCAAACCTTGCTACATATTCTCGCATCGACTCGCCCTTCTTCTGTTGCATGCTAATCAACGAGAGGTAAGACTTCTCTTGCACCCTCACACTTGCAAATTGGTTAAGGAAACTCGAGCTGAATCCATCAAAATCCCGAATCGACCCCGCTGGAAGTTGATGAAACCAGTCTTGGGCCGACCCTGTCAAAGTCGTCAGGAAGGCGCGACATTGTACTGGGTCGCTGTAACGATGAAGCACGGCCATATTTTCAAAGCTCCTCAAATGTCGAGATGGATCTGTGGTACCGTCATACCATATGTTCAACTCCCGGAAGCCTTTGGGTAAGTCGGCTCTTAGGATCTGCTGTGAGAATGGGTGTTCTTTTGCTCCTCTGCTCTTCCTCCCGTCGACTCGAGCTTGTAAGTCGCGAACCTGTGCCAGCAATTGTTCTAACGTCTCGTCCCTCGCCTGTGGATTAACGGTTCGTATGGAGGATTCCTCTTCGTCTACCCTTCTGTTCTATTGCACATTCGACTGGGCCTGCTGCTCGCCGCGTGGCTGCTGCTCGACTCGAGGGGGGTACTCAACGCGGGGCTGGTGCTCGACTCGAGGTGGGCACTCGACTCGAGGTTGCTGTTCTACCGGCGCTATCTGCTTCATTTGGGCCGCCACGGCTTCAGCAATCATCTTTTGCATCTCACTCCTCGTCATTGTCAAAGTCTGTTCCTTGACGCGGGGTTGTGTCTGTTCCGGAACCTCCTGCATCTGCTTTCCCTCGCGTCGAGAGACCTCCGTTGGCTCCTTCTCCCCGTCTGGGTTAGGGTTTTGACTTGTTCCTGCCTGAGTCAACACTTGTAACTTCACGCCGGTTGGAGCCACAGGCGTTTCTCCGCCCAACGTCAGCCCGGGTGGTGGAAGTCCTCCGAAAGGTGGCATTCCCATCATCTGCATTACGGGGTGTTTGGTGGTGGAGAGCGGCGGTGGCCTCTTGTCCATCCACGTCCCTCTGAACTCCTCGCTCAAGTTCCTCTGCAAGCCTTCCTTCTCCGCCATCGGTAAACAGATCGGAGCTGGGTGTGAAGCTCTTCCTTCCTTTAAGAACTCCCTGTTAATACCCGAGTCCGAACCCAACATAGGTACCGGTCCGAGCCGGAGGAGCCGGTCACCAAAACCGCACGTGGGTGCCGAGCTGAATGAGAATCAAAGTCATCTGGAACGGCGGGAGGAACAAGTCCTGAGATCGGCACCGCACCCATGTGGTTATGAGGTCGGCACCCTGTTCGAAGTCTCACAAGGGCGGCTCCTGGTAGAAGTACGACGTCGAATACAATAAAATAATGCCACTTGTCTACGAATGATTGTCGATGGGACATCGAACTCAGTAAAAACGTGTCCGCATTTAATGCAGCCCACGTTCGCATTAAATGTATGGCAGGTAATGATTGGAGAATCCGGAAATCACTCCCAATCAGTCAGGGAAGCGCCGGCTTGTCCCATTGAACTACTGTACGACAAGATCGTTGAACAGTACCCGAACAGTGTCGCATTAAAGTCCCCTATAAATAGCAACCCCCTCATTTATTTTTAGGTTGTTGAATCCCAACTACTCGAGCTCATATTTTCTCTCTCTAAAAGACTTGTAAGAAACTCTTGTAAGCGATATAAGTATATCACAAGTGCCGACCTCGTACGAGAGGCCGACCTCGTGACCCGTTAATAAAACCGTGATTAAACCGTATTTCTTTGTCTTTTCCTCATTTTTCTTTCCATTGCTTGACTTTTTAACCGTTGACCGAAAACGTCCGTCAACAGTTTGGCGCTAGAGGAAGGGCACCATAAGTTACTTGGTGTCAATTTTTCGATCTTGTAAAACTACACACATCGCACTCATCTTTTTCCGCCTTTTCACTTTCTAAAGCAACTCAAAATGCCTTCATCCGGACATGACGACTCCACCCAGCAGTCCGGCTCCCAGCCTCGCCGACGCAATGGCGGGGAGACCTCTCGCCGCGCTCAGCAGGGACCCATAGTCCCTGTTCCCCCAGTTCCTACGTTCGCTGCAACTTTGCAGCATCCCGACGTCCTTAAGGCCCTTGAGGGGGTCTTCGCTCGAGCCCTAGCCAGCCAGGCTGCCGGGGCAAACGCCGTGCCGCCCACGGAAAACGCCGGTAACACCCTACTCCATACCCCCGAGAAAGAAACCGGGGGGCAGAGAAATCCGGCGAGGTCCAAGACCACGGCCCAATCGCCGAACCGAGAGGCGCAGACCGGCCGCGACAAAAGCGCCAGACCGGCGCCGACCGAGCAGACGGGTGAGAGTCGCTCGGGGCGAAGCCTTCAGGTCGCCCGCCGATCCGTCCACCAGCGCCTGGGCGAGAGGAGTCAAACCAACCGCGACCTCCGAGAAGTAATCAGGCGCGGAAAAACGATTGGGCACGATACCGAGGAGGTAGCTGCCCTCAAACGCCGAATCGCCGAACTGGAGGGTCGGCACCCCTCAGGGAGTGAGCTGTCACTCCCCGCTTGTCCCCGACCCCCCATTCGGCCGACTCCCCGAGTCACCGACAACGCGTCACCTCTCTCCCCAGATATCCTACAAGAAGCCGTCCCGAAAGGAATACAGATACCACAGCTCGGCCTCTATGATGGGAGCTCGGACCCCGATTCCCAGGGCCGAGGAGCTTAAGAAAAGCTACCAGGGTGTCTTCTCGGTAGGGGCCGCGGCAGTCTACGAGGAGATCAAGGCCAAGGGGCTACTGCCGGACCCTAAACCGATGTTCACCGACAAGGACAAGGTGGACAAGACCCGCTACTGCTCCTACCATAAAGCACATGGGCACAACACCGACTAGTGCCGAAACTTAATCTCGGCACTGCTTAAGTTGATTGATGACCCTCAACTCCGGAGATTCACCCACTCCGGAGAGAAGAGGAAAAAAGGGGGCCGCTTCGAGGAAGGCCCGGACAGCGAAGAGGATGCCGACGTGAATCCTCGGAGGAAGAAGCCGCAACAGGGCGGCCCCCACGAAATCATGACCTTCTGCCCCACCCACCAAGATGAGGCCGGCACCTCCAGGGGCAGAAAAAGAGACCGATCTCCTTGCACCGGGGCCGACCCGGTAAACCTCCCAACCCAGCGCGTCAACACCAGCCGGGGCGAGTCCCTCCTCTCCAGGAGGCAAACCAAGGCCTACGCCCGACAGGCCTATCATGCCGGACAGAGGGTAATGCATGCCCACAGCAGGCCGACGCCAGAGCCGACCCCAAACACCATCACCTTCAATGACGAAGACGCCTTCCTGTTTGATCACCCCCACTCAGACGCCCTGGTGATCACGGCGCCGATCATGGCGATAAAAATCCACCGCATCATGGTCGACACCGGGGCCTACGCTAGCATCCTCTACTACGAAACCTTCAAAAAGATGGGGATCGATAGGAAGGAGGTGCAGCCTTGCCGGGAGCGGATCCAGGGCTTCAACGGCCAGACCGTCGCCCCGGTTGGGCAGGTCACGCTGCCGGTCCAGTTTGGGGATAGGGGGCAGCCCACGAAGACGATCTTGGAAACCTTCAAAATCGTGGACTGCCCAAGTGAGTACAACGCCATACTGGGCAGGACGGCACTCTACAAACTGAAGGTCGTCGTCTCCATCTTTCATTACTCTCTCAAATTCCCAACGCCCGATGGGGAGGGGACCCACCGAGGAGACCAAAGGGAGGCGCGGGAATGCATCCTGACCATCCCGCGCACCGAAATAAATGTGGCGAACCTACAGGAGGACGCCGGGATGGCAGACGCCGAGTCGGCACACGACGGTCACAGGGGCAACCGCATGCTGGGAAACCAGACAGGTTCGCACCCCACGACCTCATCGGGTGCCGACCCCACAATCACAGAGCTCAACGCCGGGGCAGACAACTCGGGTCCCGGTGCCGAGATGACGGACCCCGTCGGGGACGGAGTCGAAAACGACCTTGACGAGGACAGAGGGAGAAGGGCTGGCAAAAGGCCGATCTTGGAGGAGGACGAACTCGACCCTCGGACACAATACGAAGAAAAACGGGGAACGAAGAGGGCCGAGCCAATGGACGAAGTCGAAGTCATCTTCATCGATGAAGAGACTTGCCAGAAGCAGCTCCGGATTGGGAGCAGGCTGCTGGGGCCTATGAAAGCCGAACTAACCGAGTTTCTCCGGCGAAACGCAGACGTCTTTGCGTGGACTCATGAGGACATGGTCGGCATCGACCCGCAGGTCGCCTGCCATCGGTTGCAGGTCGACCCCACGGTCAAGCCGGTCGTGCAGAAGCGGAGGAAGCTCGGCCCCGACCGACAGCAAGCCTTGGAAGAAGAAGTGACCAAGCTCAAGGATAACGAGTACATACGCGAAGTCAGGTACCCGACCTGGGTTGCCAACCCGGTACTCGTAAAGAAGAGCAGCGGGGCATGGCGGCTGTGTATTGACTTCTCCGACTTAAACAAGGCGTGCCCCAAAGACAGCTATCCCCTCCCTCACATCGACTACATGGTCGACGCTACATCAGGACACGAGCTGATGAGCTTCATGGACGCGTACTCCGGCTACAATCAAATTCCCATGCATCCGGACGACGAGGAACATACCTCCTTCTACTCGGCACGTGGTCTTTACTGCTACACCATGATGCCGTTTGGGCTAAAGAACGCCGGGGCCACCTACCAACGTCTAGTTAACAAAATGTTTGCTAGTTTGATAGGTGAATGTATGGAAGTGTATGTAGATGATATGTTGGTCAAGTCCGTGCACGCGTCCAATCATGTAAACGACCTTAATAAAATGTTTTCTATTTTGCGTGATTATTCAATGAAGTTAAACCCGAAAAAATGTACTTTTGGTGTTGGTTCGGAAAATTCTTAGGGTACATAGTTAGTCAGCGCGGCATCGATGCAAACCCCGAGAAAATCAAGGCGGTGCAAGACCTCCGACCGCCAACATCAATTAAAGGAGTCCAGAGCCTGACTGGCAAGCTCGCCGCGCTGAGCCGATTCATTTCAAAGTCCACCGACCGCTGCAAACCTTTCTTCGACGCTATCAAGAAAAATCACAAGTTTGAGTGGACGCCGGCCTGCCAAAAGGAGCTGGAAGCAATCAAGGAGACCCTTAGCTAGACTCCGACGATGCAGAAACCCCGCCCAGGCGAAATGTTATTTCTATACCTGGGAATTTCCGAGGTGGCCGTAAGTGCCGCCCTGATTCGAGAAGACGACTTAGGTCAATTTTCGATCTATTACGTGAGCAAGGCTCTTCACGACGCCGAGCTGAGGTACCCGTCGATGGAGAAGCTCGCCTTCGCCTTGGTGACCGCAGCTCGAAAACTCAGGCCGTATTTCCTGGAATACCCAATCACGGTCCTCACGGCCTACCCGCTAAGACAAATCCTACACCGACCCGACACCTCGGGCCGAATGGTTAAATGGGCAGTGGAGCTGGGACAATACGATATCCAGTACCGACCCCGAACAGCAATGAAGGGGCAGGTACTATCGGACTTCATAGCCGAGTTTACGCCGGGAGTCGAGGAAACGAAGGGCGAAGAACCTTGGGTGATGTACGTAGACGGGTCCTCCACCGCCAGACAAGCAGGCGGAGGGGTCGTCCTCGTGGATCCCCAAAAAAGGCTATTCTGCCACTCGATTCAATACCTCTTCCCGGCAACCAACAATGAGGCCGAATATGAGTCATTGCTATCCGGGCTCGCTTTGGCCGAGGTCATGAGTCTGACCGACCTCACCATATACTCCGACTCCATGCTGATGGTTAAGCAAGTTTCTGGAGAATTCGAGGTCAAAGAGCCAAGGCTAGCCCCATACTTGGGACTAGTGAAGAAGAAGCTAGCCAAACTCCGGACCCGAATAGAACATATTCCGCGGACGGAGAACGTGCAGGCCGACGCCCTGGCTCGACTCGCCTCAAGTGCCGGGGTGGAAAGCGTCGAGTACGTGCAAGTCGCGCACAAGGAGCAACCCTCTGTGCTCGGCATCTCTGTGATGAGCGCCGACCAGGCCGTCACGGACGAAGAATCAAATTGGATGATCCCGATCCGGTCGTATCTTGAGACCGGTGCGTTGCCGTCTGACCCAAAAGAGGCCAGGCAGCTCCGTACCCGGGCAGCTCGATTTACGATCGTGGCCGGTGAATTGTTCAAGAGAGGATACTCAGCACCTTTGCTCAAGTGCGTGGACGATAAGAACGCCGAGTATATTCTGAAGGAAGTCCACGAGGGCATATGCGGAAACCACTCTGGAGGATATGCCCTCGCCCACAAAGTTCTGAGGCAAGGATACTACTGGCCTAGCCTGAAAAAGGATGCCTTGGACACGGCTCGAAAATGCACAAAATGCCAAACATTCGCGCCGAACATCATTCAACCTTCACAGCCCTTGAAGTCGATATTCAGCCCATGGCCATTCGCCAAGTGGGGTGTCGACCTGATCGGCCCCCTACCTACCGGGAAAGGCGGAGTAAAATACGCGGTCGTCGCCGTAGACTACTTCACGAAGTGGGCAGAAGCTGAGCCGCTAGCCACCATCACCGAACAGAAAATGATCGACTTCCTATGGAAATCCATCATATGTCGCTTCGGGGTGCCGAACTCTATAATCACCGACAATGGAAGACAGTTCGAGGGGAAGAAGCTGGAGGCATTTTGCGAAGAGCACAACATCAAACACTTCTTCTCGACACCTTACCATCCCCAGTCCAATGGCCAAGTCGAAGCCGTTAACAAAATTATCAAACAAGGGCTCAAGGTCCGACTTGAAGCCGCAAAAGGAACCTGGCCAGAAGAGCTCCAAAACGTGCTCTGGTCGTACCGCACAACAGCAAGGTCATCTACGGGAGACACGCCGTTCTCCCTAGCGTACGGGACCGAAGCAATGGTACCTGTTGAGCTCGGCGCTCCAACCTTTCGAGTAACCCACTTCGAAGAAGACTCCAACTCCGAGTCGTTAAGAGCAAATCTCGACTTGATAGACGAACACCGGTCACAAGCCGAACTCAAAAACGCGGCGTACAAAAGACGAAGCGAGAGATACATCAATTCCCAAGTCAAGTCCCGCTCCTATCAGGTCGGCGACTTAGGGCTGAAAAGGGTAACGGGGCCCGACCCCGGACCGCTAAAACCAAAATGGGAAGGACCCTACAAAATCAGCGAGGTCCTCCCACATGGGGCCTACCGCCTCGAACACCTGGACGGCACCCCCGCCCAATACCCGTGGAATTCGGCTTTCTTGAAAAAATTCTACCAATAGGTCTAGGACGATCTTGTATTTTCATTTCTTGTAATTTTGCTTTGTAAAAATAGATGAAGCTTGTAAAGATTCATGTTCTCTACTCCTTACTTTGTAATTTTACTTTAGCCCTGGATAAACATAGATCGAGTCGAAGCGGCGTGATTAACGTAAGGAACGAAGTGTCGGCCAGGATCAGTACGATGACCTGGTCGGCACTAGCTGGGCTCAACTAGGAAGCCCAGTCAGGCGAATAATACCTCCGAGTCCGAACGCGAGACCGGTCAGGTAAGCTGCCACATAATTATGTGCAGGCCGGGTCAGTACGATGACTCGACCGGCACGAGCCGAGCTCGGCAAAGTAGCCCGGTAAGGCCACTGCGCCAATGAAAGAAGCGAGAAAAATAAGTAAACAAAAAGTGCCGAGCCCAATCCCGGGCTCGGCCCAATAACTTCAAAGCGCCGAGTCCGATCTCGGACCCGGCCACGTAAGTAAATAAACACTCGACACGGCACCAGTCCCATACTTGAAAAAATGGAGGATAAACAATCATTCATTCGTAAGTAAATAAAAGGTCGAGCCCAATCCCGGGCTCAGCCAAATAAATTAAAAGTGCCGAGCCCAATCTCGGGCCCGGCCAAACAAATAACAAAGCACCTAGCTCGGCGCCAAACCCACACTTGGCAGAAAAACTGCGAAACTATGTAAACAAACATAAACATTCATTTCATTTAAAAACAAACCATAAAACTCGTTCATTCAGAATAAAGCATAAAAATTCATAAATAAAATTCTTCATAAAAAGACCACAGGCGGTCAACAAGAGCGGCTCGCAGGCCGAACACAAACTACTTCCCAGGAGAGGGATCGGAAGACAAGTCCACCACGGCCATCTCCGAGGGCTCCATCGTCGCCTCGGCATCTTTACCGGCCTCACCACCCGCATCCGCCTCGGTCCCAATACCGACCTCGGCCGCCCTCGAGGACCCGGCCTCATGGTCATGTGCACCCCGCAATATCCGAGAGGGGTCGGCCTCGTCTGCAAAGTCGCGGCTCGGCAATAGGAAAGGCATATAGTCGGAGAGGGCCTCGCCTGGCTTCAGGCGCATCTCGTCGGGAGGCGTCGCGCCGAAGTTGGCGAAACCGACGATCTCGTCCTCTGTCCATCCCCTCTGCCGGCGCACCAGAGCTGCCTCCTCCTCGTCCACCTCGCAGACGAGTCCCTCGAACTCGGCATCCAGCCTGTGCTTGGAGATCTTCGCTCGCATAATTTCGCGGAAGTCCTCCAAGGTCAACAGACCGGCGTCGAGCCGCTGGAAGAGCCAATAGAGATTGTAGCCGACCCCGGAGTCCATGTCGGCCATGATATCCTTGCTGAACAGCTCCTGAACCTCCGGGTAGATCGGTAGGCAGAGCGAAAGGCGGGGGCGGCCGTCCTCAGAAGTCTCTTGGGCAACATGCTTCTCCATCTCGGCAGTGTGTGCTTCGAGCTGCTTCTGAAGGCTGATGACGTGGGCTTGGAGCTTGTCGAGCTCGACCACATGCCGATCAAACTCCTCAGTCATGGCCTTAGCATGCTGCTCCCCAAGCTCAAACTCACGGGCCGCCCAGGCCGCCCTCTCCTTCCTCAGCTCCTCGGCCATCCTGGCCTGCGACCGAGCAGCCTCAAGCTCTTTCTCCTTGGCCTTCGCCGCCTCGGCCTCAGCCAACACCAGGCGGTTCTCCAGCTCGGAAGCCCGCTTTGCCTTTGTCTTCAGGGAGGCAATCTTCCCCTGGCAGAGTTCGTGGTCGGCCTCCAGTTTGCGGTGGTCGGCCAGGGTCCTCTGGGACCGATCGGCAGCCTGGACGAGCTCGACCAGGGCGCGGGAGATGGTCCCCGCCGCGTACTGAATGAGCGACGGGGTGGAGAGCTGGGTGGCGGCGGCCTGAGCTGTCGGGGTCCAAGCGACCAACGGGAGCCGAGCCGGCCTGATCATCTCCTCCGGGACCCCGAACTGGTTGGGGACGACCACCCCCTCGGCCGAGCGGAGGTCCAAGTACCAATCATCCGGAAAGCCGGGCAAGGACTTAGCGAAACGAGCCCTCCGCTCGGCATCGATAGGGACGAAGGTGCTCGCACCCTCCTGATGGATGTGCGCGTCCTTCTCCTGGGCGAGGCCCGAGCTTTCAGCCTCGGCGCCTTTTTTCTTCTTCGCCGCAGCCGGGCCCTCGCCGCTCGCACCCGGGGCCTCGCCGCCGGTCGAGCTCGGTGCCCTCGGCTCCGCAGGGGTCGGCAGCTCGGTAGCCTTCGGGGCCGGCTCCTTGTTGAGCGCCGCCCTCTTCTTGGCAAGATTCAGACGGCCAGACATAACAGCTTTCGTTCTCGTCTTGAGTGGATTTGGATGCTTGCGGCGGTGTTTGTTCGCAGCCTTCACAGACTCGAATCCCTTGAGCCTAAGAAGAGGGTAGTAAACTCCAAAAAATAAAGGGCGCGATTAATACCGGGCAGGCATAGGAGACTAAAATGATTAAATAAAGTGTCGAGCCGAGATAAGGATCTACCTGGTTCGAAAGACTTGTCGACAATCTCGGTGCTGAGGTTGTGATCGAGGAGAACTTCTTCCTTGATCAGGTTTGAATAACGTCGATCCTCCACGTCCCGTGCCAACAGAGTGCTAAGCCGCGCAGCCAAACGTGGACTGAGGGCCGAGTTGTGAGTATGGACTGAAAACGCAAATTACGACCTGTTAGCACCAAGGAAAGAAAATCAGTCGATGACGTACTACGAGAACAAAGAACTTACGAGTATGAGAAATAAAATGAGTAGGCGGGTGCCGAGTAGCATTCGGGGTCATCCACGCGCCGCCGACCCAGAACCAGTGCGGCATGTAGCCGTGTAGGGTCTCGGGCAATTTAGCCACCAACGTCTTATCAATGCCGGGCAGCACCGAGCTGTAGTAGTTGCCGGTCTCACCAGCGCGTTTGAAAGCAAACAAGGACCTCACCTCGTCGTCGGTGGGGTCGGCCCAACCCTCGCGACGGTACATAACGATCAGACTCATCAGGCGGGCAAATACCGTCGGCACATATTGGCTAACGCCGACCTCAAGCCCGCTCAAAATATCATTGAGAGCACCGGGCAGGGGGAACCGAAGACCTAAGTGAATGCTGTGACGGTAGACCCCTATGCAGCCCGGCGGTGGGCAATGAATTCGCTCTCCGGGATACGGAGCGAACAACCGAACGCCGGGGCCGAAGTTAAACTTCCCCCTCAGCTGAGCCAGATCGGCATCATCCAGGATTGACGCTGTGTTCCAGGCCGTCGCCTGGCTCGGTGCCGCCCGGATCCGCTCGGGTCGGCACCAGAACCCCGGAGGAACAGTGGTTACCGCCTCGAGAGCGGCATCAAACGACTCGTCCCCCATGGGGACACGCTCCCGACCGCCGGTTTCCCCTTGAAGGGTCTCATCAACCAGATCTGGATCGACAGCGGAGTCGATGTCCAAAAAATCGAGGTCAACGTCGTCGTCGTCAGCTGCGGCCAAAGGGTCTGGGTCGGCATCGTTACCCTCGCGCAGCGGTGACGAAGGAGGGTTGGGTTCGGCACCTCCACCACTGGAGGCAATTTCGACCGCCGAAGGATCAGGCCGAATCACTGAAATAGGGACGGCGGTAAGAATGACGTCCGCCTGCCGGAAGGTGTTGTCGCCCTCACCGGCGAAGTCGCCGCCGTCGCCCGCAGACCTCGGAGAAGAAGACATCTCTACCGAAAAGACGAGAAAAGAAGGAATAAGGAAGGAAGGTAGGAATTACCGAAGGGTGGCCGAAAATCGTCGCCGGAAAGCTCTTGGGACAAGCTCGTAGATCGCAAAAGCTCAGAGGACAGATCCGAAAGAAAAGAGATTTCTGAAGTTCTTGGGAGAAGTGAAAGAAATTTCTGGAAAGGGATATATATAAAGATCACCCATCCAATCAGACAAGGACACGTGGACAGGTCTTTTGAAAATCAAAACCCGAAACGGTTCCTTAAGTAACTGAAGTGTCTTGAGCAAGATAACCGTCATCACCCTTCAACCGTTACGCCCCTCCGGAAATGCTTGGCCCTAAACCTGCCACGTGTCCCCTCTCCCGTGTGAACGCAGTTAACACGCACCCACGTTTATCAACCGTTACGTCCCCACGTCTTCGGTTACCTGCCGTTCCGCCCCACGTCTCTGCTTACTAACCGCAACGCCCAAGTGTGGTGAAGGGGCCGACCTCAGGAAAGGTCGGGCACGAACTCGATGGGTCCAACTCGGATTCAACCGATGGAAGACGACCTCCGGAGAGGCCCGATATACCTCACCTGAGCTCGGGGGCCTGTATGTTAATACCCGAGTCCGGACTCAACATAGGTACCGGTCCGAGCCGGAGGAGTCGGTCACCAAAACCGCACGTGGGTGCCGAGCTGAATGAGAATCAAAGTCATCTGGAACGGCGGGAAGAACAAGTCCCGAGATCGGCACCGCACCCATGTGGTTATGAGGTCGGCACCCTGTTCGAAGTCTCACAAGGGCGGCTCCTGGTAGAAGTACGACGTCGAATGCAATAAAATAATGCCACTTGTCTACGAATGATTGCCGATGGGACATCCAACTCAGTAAAAACGTGTCCGCATTTAATGCAGCCCACGTTCGCATTAAATGTATGGCAGGTAATGATTGGAGAATCCGGAAATCACTCCCAATCAGTCAGGGAAGCGCCGGCTTGTCCCATTGAACTACTGTACGACAAGATCGTTGAACAGTACCCGAACAGTGTCGCATTAAAGTCCCCTATAAATAGCAACCCCCTCATTTATTTTTAGGTTGTTGAATCCTAACTACTCGAGCTCATATTTTCTCTCTCTAAAAGACTTGTAAGAAACTTTTGTAAGCGATATAAGTATATCACAAGTGCCGACCTCGTACGAGAGGCCGACCTCGTGACCCGTTAATAAAACCGTGATTAAACCGTATTTCTTTGTCTTTTCCTCATTTTTCTTTCCATTGCTTGACTTTTTAACCGTTGACCGGAAACGTCCGTCAACACTCCCCACAGACGGCGCCAAATGATGGGTCTACTTCTAGATCCGAAGTAAACCGGTAGTTGTGAGCTCAGATCTGCTTGAACCGCCTTGAAACCGTTGTTAGACCGCAAGAATACCTGCAAAAACTCAACGCCGGAGGTGTTTCCGGCGTAGAGCCTCCGACGCTCAAGTCAGTATGAGAGGGATGAAGAGAGGCTGTGCAGCAGCTATGGGGGAGAGTGAGAATGAATGAGAGTTAGGGTTTGGGTTACCTCGCCTCCTTTATATAGGAGTGAATACCTACTTGAAGTGCCCAAAATGCCCAAGTCGGTGGACCTAGAAGGTCTAAAATGCCCCTGTCGATTCGTCTCCCCTTTGTTGCTGAGTCATCGCCAGATTCTCTCTTATCCTTTGTAATGTGTAGAGCTTTGGACAGGTTGCAAGTGTAGTGAATCGTCTTCACTGCTTTGGTCCTCGAGATGTATGGAGTCGACCTCGAGAGTTAAGAGGTCGACTTATGAATATATGATTTCGAAGGTTACGCTTGGTTTCTGTGATGAAGTCGTCTCTGGAATCTTTATAGTGGAGTCGACTAATGGAAGTCGACTTAGGATACTGGGATGGCCAGGAGTTATGCTCCTGCTGTCCTTCCGTTGATGTCGACTAGTAGAGGTCGATAGACCAAAGTCGACTTACGAGAGTCGACTAGACCGATTCCTGCCTTCTCTTGGTTGCTCTTGGTAGAATTGTCTTTAGGAAAGTCGATTTGAGTACATCGACCGGATCATGTCGATGTACTAGTCGTTCTGATAGTTCCTCGGTCGGGTGAGGAGCCTCTAAACCGGATTATCCTTATATGGCTATATCAGTGAGATAAATCGATCAATTAGATTAATATTTATTAATCATTTGGAGGTTCGAATTTATTGAAAAATCTGGAGCTAAATGGGGAAAGCAATAATATTACTCTAGTGGAATGTTTTATTATTTAATTCTATTTAGATTAAAGAATTGATTTTATTCCATAAATAATATTCCATTAGAAGACGAATATTCCTTCTAGAATATTACATAGGGTTAGGAGACTATGGAATCTTCTAGAAGGTAATTAGGCTTAGGAGGAATTCAATCCTAGATTGGAAAAGTATATGGAATGGAATTAGGTTTCCTTAACCTAAAAGGATAAACTCATATTTAGCACCTCCTTAAGGTCCCTAATGTAGTTTATAAATACACCATGTCTTGGACTCTCCCCCATATGCATTACACGCCTAAACTAAGGATTCCTAAGGAAAGAAGGAGATTTCTAGTGTTCCATATATTGAGACTTCGAGAGATCCGAAAAATCGCCCACCAAGATTTTTCGGAGTAGGTATTTAAATCATATATTAGAAGATCTTAAGGTTAGATAAATCGAGCCCTTTACATCTCTTAAATTTCGGTCAGCCGCCGTTGTCCACCACCGCCAGAAAGCCGCCGGAAATCGCCGCCACCGTCCGAAGTCGCCGGAAGCCGCCCATGCCCAGCCAGCCCAGTCCTCGCAGGGATCGACAACGCCCAGCGCGCGCCATCCGCACGCGCCCCAGGCCACCGCCAGCGTCCAGTCCACATCGGCCTAAGATTGCTGCATGCGCACGCGCACGAGGATCCAGCGCACTGCTTGCGCCCATCCGTCTGTCCGTGTGATCCGACCAACGCCCGATGCGCCTGTCCGCGACCACCTCCGACCCGAGACACACCGTGACCGAGCCGCAGCATTCCTAACCGAGACTAGCTGCTCCCAGCCAAGGTCCGACTGAGCCCATCCGCGACCCGACGAGCCTTGAACCGGTGATCTGCTCATGATCCAACGACTCGATCAGAATCGAGAAAGGCCAAGTCCGGCAGCCCATCGGACTTTGGTGTTCAGACGATCTCCGTCAACGAAAATCAGAAACGTCTCTGAGTCGAAAAAAATTTTTAACGGTAATGTTTGAACGCTAACTACGGATTCTGCTATGTTAGGGTTTTATTTTGCCAAATTCAAACGTGCATGTCGTTGACGTTCCTAATAGAACCCAACAAGACCGACCTGCTTACCCCGACCATCTTTGTCTTCCTTTGGCGCCTTCTTCCGCTCCGAATTCTAATCGACACTGTGTTGCAGGCAAGGGTATTTTCCTTTCTTTCGCAGTGTTACTGCTGTGCTGAGACCGGTAATTTTCAAACTGAGACTTTTTCCTATCTGTTTTTAGAGTGCGAGATTGCGAGGAGAGTGTGTGAGCATTTTGCCACTTACACTCATATATCCTTACCCACTGTTGTTGTCTAGAATTAACAACTTAAAATTAAATACAGCTGATGTGCAGATGAGATTGAGATAAGTGTATAATTGGATTTTATTTGATAGTCAAAAGAGTACAGAAGTCGGTTTTATTGTTGAAAACCGAGATCATCATAAGTCATGTACAATGTGTTCGAAAAAGATCCTCGTACTATCATAAATTCTGCTATTTATAGTACGGTAATTTTTGTCTTCTTGCTCGAAATGGATAAAGATACATTTAATGTTGAGCTACTTCACTTTAAGCGGTGGGAAACATCAATGATTGCTTTTTCCTTTCGTTGGTCCAATCAGATGCTTCCAGCTTTGTTTTCTGTTAGAATATTTGGACTTTGCGATAGTCGGTTTGGACTGGAGTCGGTTTACGTGCATTTGTTTCAGATGTCGGTTCTTTTGAAGATCTTCGGAAGTCGGTAATTAATTCTAATTAATACCGACTTGTCTTAAGAGAGTATTTTTTCAATAAAACAATTAATCTCCGTCTTCAATCTTGTGATCAAGTCGGATATCAACAGTGAGGCCCCCGACATTAGTAGGTATTTGGAGCTTTGTTGAATAGCTGCTGATGTCGTTTGTTGTTCTGCTTGTGCTGGAAGACCTCAGAGTGGATTCAAGATTGGTGATTTGATTACTGAAATTCCAGATTCTCTTCATGGGTTCCAGGAAGAATGGCTTTGGGTTGGCGGGAATTGGCAGACCCCGAATTTCAATAAACCCTTAATTGAGGGAATGTCGATTCCCATTAATATTAACTCTGCAGTTTGTAACTATTTTCTTCTCTTTCTTTATACCAAGTTTATTCTAACTCATCCTTCATTTTTGTACTAACAGGTCAGCAATTTTACTGTTTGCAGCCAAAAGCAAAGGACTTGAACTTAGTTCAACTCTGAAAGAAAGGATTACCGAGTTGTTCAAGTTGAAAAAGGCTCAACGTAGCTTCAAGCTGATTCTGAAAGATACAAGATTGAAGGCTGCTGGTCTTTGCCCCGAAATTTCTGATAGTTGTTTTCAACCAGGTAAACTTAAATAAATTGTCAATCTTATATGAAGTCGGTTGCTTTTGAAAGCTATAATAACTCGGTTTCATGTTTGCAGTCTACTATCCGCTCATCGGAGTTCTCGGTTTTAAAACCATTCGTGACGCTCGAGCCTTTCGCCAGAAGAGTCCCAATTTAGATCTCCGGACCAAAGTCGGAAAAAGTAAAGATCGACGTTTGTCAGAAATGGGACGCAAGAAACTTGTGAAAGCTTATTTGGATAACCCATTCATGAATCCTCCGAAAACCGATGTCGGTGATGGTGAGACATCGGCAGTCGCTACAGAAATACCGCAACCAGATCCTTTAGCTGTTGCAGTAGCAGGTCCTATGGCCGCTATCGCCGCTGCTACTGCTAATCTTCCTGAAGTTGAGCCAGTCGTCGAGGCTACTCCAGCGGAAGTTCCGCCAGTTATCGAAATTGCTTCCGATGAGCCCGATGGTGGCCGAGAGATTATTGCAGAACGTGAAGTTCCAGCTTCTCGCTCAAGAAAAAGGCATTCAGAAAGTATTCCAGTCGCTGAAGAACGAATGAAGAAAAAACATGATGTTGGTGATCGAGGAAAGAGAAAGAAAGAGCCTTTGGTGAATCGATCCTTTCTACCCATTGATGAAGAAAGGGTCTTAAATTTTAAACAACCTCGGGAATCGGTTGAGAAATGGTTCTCAACCTTTGAGTCGGTAGAGATTCCCGAGATATCGAGTACCGTCGAGCTCCCCGGCCACGTTGTTGATGCAGCTCGGGTCCCAATGATGGTGTGGGATCCGAGATCCGAAATTAGAGTGTCTTCTCTCCCGAGCACGTACAAATTTAAGTATGCCAAGGCTTGTTTAGGCCGTGCACTCGTCAGCTTAGTGATGGCCGAAGATGATTTCAGACTTAACGCAGCGCAGGTTGACGAGAAAAAGCACACCTTAGAACTCAGAGATGGAGCTCTTGCATCTCTGAGAGAGGAAGCAGCAGCAAAGGAAAGAGAATTACACGTCAAAATTACTTAACAGTCCGAGCAACTTTTAATAGCTCAAAGTGAAATCGAAGCCCTGAAGGTTGATAAAGCAAGTCTTGACTCCGACGTGCTGAAGCTAACGAGCCAAGTTATCACCTCCGAGCAACGTGTCAAAATGCTTGAAGAGCAGCTTTCTCGGTGTGAATCCCTTCTTCACAAAGAACAAGAAGCGCATGAAGTTACTCGAGCAAGTCGGTCTGAGGTTGAGGAGCTTTTGGTGAAGAGCAGAAATGATCATCGTGCCGACCTTAACAGACTTCAAGAGGAAAAAATTAAATTTGCAGAGGAGAAGTATAATGATGGTCTCCGAGCTGGGAGGATCCTTGAAGCTGATGCCAATAGACTTAAGACTAAAGCCGACTCTGACTCTGACGATGAAGACCGAGAGTTTGAAATGAACACATGTCTTAATCTGCGTTGGGTTGTTGAACGATTCGATGATGGATTGTACGATATTGAAGTGGTTCGCCAATTTCTTCTTCATAAAATCAGGAGTCACAACTTTAACCCCTCTATTGCGACTACTCATATCGAAGCTGATGAAGACGAGAAGAGCTTCTGCGAGGGTCTTCTTGCCTCTATCGGAACTGAAGCAAGAAGTTCTGAAGTTTCTGACTCGGACCGAGAAAGGGAAGCTCGTCTGCGTCGATCCTTCGTCAATATGGTGCTCGAGGGCGAAAAAGAAAAGAAATCTAAACTTGCTAATATTTATGTTAAGACTTTGGCTGAGGTGAATATAGAAGAAGAGCTCGAGAAGATGACTCCAGAGCAACTGCGCAAGGCTGTAATAGCATTTCTGGAAAGGAAGGTTGCTGAATTATCTCAGAAAGTGGACGAGCCAACTGCTCCCGAGATGCCCAGAGTTGATGAAGATGATGCTGTTTTGGACAGACACATCCCGGTAACACTTACTGAGGTTGAAAAGGCTGCTAAAGCCGAGGAGGATCGAGTTTTTGATGTCATTAGCCGCATCATGTACGAACAAATTATAAAGAATGATGCGGAAGAAGCAACCAAAGAGAAAGATGAAACTGCTGAAGCTGAAAAGCCTGTTGATCCTGAATAGTTTAACTTTAATCGATTTGTCTGTTTATTTTTGAAGTATTCCCAGCATGTTGGGATACTTAGTATGTTTGAACTCGGAATTTAGAATAAGTCGGTATTTATTTGAATTCTGACTATTATATTTAGCATATCTTTTTACCTTTGCTAAATATGTCAAGTTTGAAGAAGTCGACCAAACTTAATTTTATAAGTGGACACCACCGTTTGAGATGGAAATTTGGATATTTTCTTTTTTCAAATCAATCTTCAGGATTTGAATTCAAAGACAATCCAAATTAAATTTTAATTTGTCCATAACCTTCCCAAGTCACTGAACTTTGATATTTGAAGGTTAATAATTTGGTCGAGAAAGATATATCTTACCGAGTTATAAAGCTCGGTTTAGATTCGAAATATCTTTCAGAAAATTTTAAGTATTAGTCTTGTCCAAGTTAAGGGCTTGGCTATATAAAGACTAATTATATACCGAGTTAGAATGTCTCGGTTCTTTTTAAGAGACTCTTTAGCACACAATTTCATTATATTCATCAAAATGTGTACAGAGTCAGATTTACATCATGAACGCTTTATTGAAAATATTTCTTCAAATAAACTGCATTCCATGGATACGGAAGAGTAAGTCCGTCTGGTTTCTCAAGTCGATAGGTACCTTTTGGGAGTACTTGATTGATTTTGAACGGTCCTTCCCATTTCGGTTGTAAATGTCCCGGATCTGGCCCAGTAATTCTTTTAAGTACTAAGTCACCAACTCGAAATGATCGAGGCTTCATCTTTGAATTGACGTATCTTTCGCTTCTCTGTTTATATGCAGCATTCTTAAGTTCTGCCATAAGACGAGTTTCATCTAAGAGATCCAAGTTGGCTTTCAAGTTCTCCGAGTTGGTCTCGTCTTGAAACTTTGTTACTCGGTAAGTTGGAGATCCGAGTTCAACAGGGATGACTGCTTCTGATCCGTAAGTCAAAGAAAATGGTGTTTCTCCTGTTGCATTACTGACTGTCGTTCTATAGGCCCACAATACATTTGGTAATTCTTCAGGCCAAGCCCCTTTTGCTACCTCAAGTCGGATTTTCAAACCATTTTTTATAATCTTGTTAACTGCTTCGACTTGTCCATTGGATTGAGGATGGTATGGTGAAGAAAAGAAGTGCTTTATTTGATACTCTTCACAGAAAGCCTCGTGTCGTTTTCCTTCGAATTGTCGCCCATTGTCGGTTATAATTGAACTCGGTACTCCGAACCGACATATGATCGATTTCCAAATAAAATCAATAACTTTCTGTTCAGTTATAGTAGTTAGTGGTTCAGCTTCAGCCCACTTGGTAAAATAATCGACTGCTACAATAGCAAATCGAACATTTCCTTTTGCAGTTGGAAGTGGACCGATTATGTCAATTCTCTATCTAGCAAATGGCCAAGGACTATAAATCGACTTGAGAGACTCTGGAGACTGATTAACATTCGGGGCAAATATTTGGCATTTCGTGCATTTACGAACCCAATTGATCGCGTTTATCTTCAAAGTCGGCCAATAATATCCTTGTCGGAGTATTTTGTATGCCAATGCTCGGGCACCATTGTGATTTCCACAAATCCCTTCATGAACCTCTTCAAGGACATATTTCGACTCTTGTTCAGTTAAACACTTCAATAGAGGAAAAGAATATCCCCGTTTATAAAGAATCCCATTGTCCAATGTAAACCGAGCTGCTCGAATTCGAAGGGCTCGAGCTTCCTTCGGGTTTTGAGGTAAGGCTCCGGTTTCCAAATATGTTATAATCGGTGTCATCCAAATCGGTGACTTCTGTAACTCGGTATTCATGACTGCAACAAGAGAAATAGAAGGCATTTCTTGGTGACCGACGTGAACATACTCAACATCTTCCATTCCGGTACTTGATGCGAGTTTAGAAAGAGCGTCAGCTGGAATGTTTTGTGAACGAGGGATGTGCTCTAACTGGATATCGAATCGAGACATTTTCTGCTTAACGAACATCAAGTACGGTAGCAATCGAGGTTCCTTAACTTTGAAATCTCCATGGATTTGATTTACCAGCAATTGTGAATCTGAGAATACCTTTAGCTTTTTTACATTCATGGATTCCGCAAGGCTTAGTCCGGACAATAGGGCCTCATATTCTGCTTCATTATTTGTTGCTGGAAAAAGGAATTTGACAGAATGGCAAAACATCTTATTCTGCGGATCTATCAGAATGACTCCTCCACCAGCTCGATGTTGAGTCAATGAGCCATCAACATATAGAGTCCATGATTGATCACCTTTAATCGTCTCGATTGCAGGAGTAAACTCGGCAATAAAGTCAGATAAAGCTTGGGCTTTTATTGCAGTTCTCGGTTTATAATGAATATCATACTGACCGAGTTCAATAGCCCATTTGATCAGTCTTCCCGACGTGTCAGGTCGGTGTAAGATCGACTTTAAAGGGTAGGAAGTGAGTACCGTTATTGAATGTTCTTGAAAATAAGGACGTAATTTCCGAGCTGCGATGACAAGTGCATATGCTAATTTCTCCATCGGTGGATATCGCAACTCGGCTTCGTGTAAAGTCTTACTGATGTAGTAAATTGGATATTGTTGATGTCCTTCTTCTCGGATAAGAACAGCACTGATAGCAGAATCACTTACTCCTAAGTACAAGAATAGCATTTCTTCAGGTATCGGTTTTTGTAAAGTTGGGATTTGAAGAAGTGTTTCTTTTATCTTTTCCAGGGCTTGTTGACATTCTTTGGTCCACTCAAAACGTTTTCCCTTCTTTATGGATTCGAAAAAGGGTCTGCATCGGTCTGTTGACTTCGATATAAACCGATTTAAAGCAGCAAGTCAGCCAGTAAAAGCTTGGACACCTTTAACCGACGTGGGAGGCGTTAGATCCATAATGGCTTTTATCTTCAAGGGATTTGCTTCGATACCTCGTTGAGTGACAATATATCCCAAGAATTTTCCAGAACCAACCCCGAAAGTGCATTTCTTCGGATTTAACACCATGGAATACTCTCTTTAGATGTCGAACATCTCTTGTAGGTGATTAATATGATCAGCTGCACGAACCGACTTAACAAGCATGTCGTCGACATAAACTTCCATTGTCTGACCGATAAGCTTGGCAAACATTTTATTAACCAATCTTTGATATGTGGCCCCAGCATTTTTCAAACCGAACGGCATCATGGTATAACAGTATAATCCTCGAGCTGAATAAAAAGATGTATGCTCTGCTTCTCCAGGATCCATGGGAATTTGATTATATCCTGAATAGGCATCCATAAAACTCATTAATTCATGTCCAGCGGTAGCATCCACCATATAATCGATATGTGGCAACGGATAACTGTCTTTGGGATAGGCTTTATTTAAGTCGGAAAAATCAATGCAAAGTCGCCATGCACCGGAACTCTTCTTCACCAAAACAGGATTTGATACCCAAGTCGGATATTTTGTTTCCTTAATGAATTTATTATCGATTAACTTTTGAACTTCTTCTTCAAGAGCCTTCTGTCGATCAGGGCCGAGTTTGCGCCGCTTTTGGACTACTGGTTTGATCGTTGGATCCAAATTTAGCCGATGAGAAGCAACCTTTGGATTAATTCCTTTCATATCTTCATGTTTCCAAGCAAATACATCGGAATTAGCCTTGAGGAACTGAATAAGCTGAGTTCGTATTGGTTCTTGAAGACTGGCCCCAATTTGCAATGGCTTTTTACAAATCGGATCATCGGCATAAATTGTCTCAATATCTTCAGATGGTTCTGTTCGATCAAGTTTATTCTTTTCCTTAAATTGAGTTCGAGGATCAAGTTCATCTTCTTCTTTAACTGACTCTTTTCCTGGACGTTTCCCACGATCACAAATCAAATCATTACTAGATTTTGTTGGGTCAAGTTCCATCTCGGTAGTGTGTGACTCCGAGTTGATGAGAGTTGAGTCTTCTTGATTTTTCTTGATACTTTCTATCATATGCATTGGTTCGCATGGTTCATGCCAAGGCTTTACCCATACCATTCCACGAGCTTCATATTGGTCCCTATAATGAGTTCCTTCTCCATGGTTGGTGGGAAGTTTCAAAGCATAATGGAAGATCGAGACGGCTGCACGAAGTTTGTACAAAGCTGTCCTTCCAATGATGGCATTATATTGATTTTTAAGATCCATCACTTTGAATGTCTCCATAATGACTTTAGAAGCTTGTCCAGGGATTCCAAACCGAATTGGCATAGTAATTTCACCAAGGGTTGATGTAATCGTGCCATTAAAGCCTTGTACTTGATCTTTACAAGGTTTCAACTCGGCCGGATCAATTCCCATTTGTTCAAATGTACGTAACATTAAGATGCTTGAATACGCCCCTGTATCTACTAGTATACGATGTACCGGTATACCCCAAATGGGTGCCGTTATTATTAGGGGGTCAGCGTGCGGGTGAGCGAAGTAACTAGCATCATCCACATTGAATGTTATGGGACAATTATTTCGAGCGTTAATCTTATCTCGGAGATCGGTTGTCAAAATAGTTTTTCCCACATTATAAGCCTTTCGGGCATATGCCTTCACCTGCCGCCGTGATTCAAACGACGTATTGCTACTGTTATTGACCCGAGTTACATGATGAGAATTGTCAGGATTATAGTATCCTCCTCGGTACATCATTTCAGTATTTTTCAATGAATCATTCTCTTCTGAGCTCATCATGAACACTTCTTTATCACTTGGTCTCACCCGTTTTGGATTAACTGTACGTTCCTCGTCTTCATCGTCATCTGGTAAATCTAACAATCTTCCCTTTCGTTTATAATCTACATTTTTGGCAAACTTTTGGACTTGAGGATGCCCAATAAGTCGTAGTAAGGCAGAGAGTAAATCGAGGCATTCATCAGTATTATGACCTGCCGACTTGTGGTATGAACAATATCTTGTCTTATCAAGTCTTTCTTCAGGAGTTCGCACAAGCCGAGGGTCAGGAAGAATTCCTTTCCCTTTCAATTCTTCAAATATGGTTGCTGCTCCTGCCGAGAAAACTGCCTGATAGCTAGATTTGATTTCATTAAGGTATTTGGTTTTAGCTTCTTGCACCTCGGGCATCTTAGAATTCCCAAATCGAGACTTATTTGGTTTGAAGAATTTATTTTTCTTCTTCTTTGACTCTTGTCCGACATCTGACTTAGGTGAAGAAAAGTCGATATTTGGAACCGACATTGATTCCTCGGCTATAAAATGCTGTTGAGCTCGGACCAAGAAGTCTTGAAACGAGGTCGGTTTATTCTGACAGATACTCCAACGGAACAATGAATTGGCTTCAACCCAGCTATAGCTGTGACTAACAACGTTTCGGGATGACATTGTTCCATATTTTGTATACGTTCATTAAACCGAGTAATATAGTCCTTTACACTTTCATCGTCTTTTTGCACAATATTTGCAATTGATTCTTTGGGAATTAAAGAAACTCGGATCCCGATAAAATGAGATCGAAAAGCCGTTCTCAATTGTTGCCATGTAAAGATTGAGCACCGAGGTAAGGAATGGTACCACTTTTGAGCTCGAGGTCCCAAAGTTAATGAAAACATCCGACATCTGAGCGCTTCGGTTACCCCATGTAGATCCATCCATGAAGTATATTGGCCAAGATGAGCATCAGGATCGGAAGTTCCATCATTTAAACCGATTTGTGGAACCTTTACCTTGGTTGGAAGTGGCTCCCTGGTCAAATGAGGGGCTAAAGGAGTTTCTACTTCTTGATACGTCCCTTCCATCGTTGGAATTTGTCGTCGTGATTCCTCCTGATCATCTTGTCGAGTTTCTAGCTCAGCAATTCTTTTTCTTAACATTTCCAGCTCCTCTGATTCACGTCTTAAACGATTTCTTTCAATTAAACGACGTAACTCATTTTGCTCACGACGAATATGATTTTGTTCAAGAATTCGCCGCAAATCAGCCGGTTGATTATGTTGTGATGTTTCTGGCAACGACGGAGCGGGTTGTCGTGGTGGACATCCAGAATGACTTTCTGCAGTGGCTTCCGATCGAACTGCTTCTGGAATATGAGTTTGTACAGGAACTACTCCACGGGTTTGAGATGCAACGTCATGTTGTGATTCACGTGTACGTGGGTGAGAAGTTGCATGTGATGTAGCAGGAATATCATGTCTTCGTGGAACTGGTGTAGGATGAGTTTGGGGATTAACCGCTGTGGTTGGTTTTATTCTTGTTCGTGCCATAAAATCAGTTAAATTTTTCAAGAACTCTGGATCTTGAAACAGAACAGAATAATCAATTGATGTTGATGGCACGGTAGAATGTCCAGTTGCATGAGTTGGGTGACGATTAATTCCAGTATCTGGATTTCGTTCATTTCGCCCAGAATTTGACATCCTTATTATATGTTAAATTCTCAGACAATCAACTAATCGAAGGTTCGCCCTTCCTCTAGCGCCAAACTGTTGTTGTCTAGAATTAACAACGTAAAATTAAATACAGCTGATGTGCAGATGAGATTGAGATAAGTGTATAATTGGATTTTATTTGATAGTCAAAAGAGTACAGAAGTCGGTTTTATTGTTGAAAACCGAGATCATCATAAGTCATGTACAATGTGTTCGAAAAAGATCCTCGTACTATCATAAATTCTGCTATTTATAGTACGGTAATTTTTGTCTTCTTGCTCGAAATGGATAAAGATACATTTAATGTTGAGCTACTTCACTTTAAGCGGTGGGAAACATCAATGATTGGTTTTTCCTTTCGTTGGTCCAATCAGATGCTTCCAGCTTTGTTTTCTGTTAGAATATTTGGACTTTGCGATAGTCGGTTTGGACTGGAGTCGGTTTACGTGCATTTGTTTCAGATGTCGGTTCTTTTGAAGATCTTCGGAAGTCGGTAATTAATTCTAATTAATACCGACCTGTCTTAAGAGAGTATTTTTTCAATAAAACAATTAATCTCCGTCTTCAATCTTGTGATCAAGTCGGATATCAACACCCACTACAGACAATTTTTTTGTGCTACTGAGTTTTTCTCACAGCGCACACTCTTTAGACACGCGGGCTTCCTCATCCCTTGTCTGATCTTGTGGTTCATCTGGACATAAAGGAATAGTACGAAACATAGGATATTATTTTTATGTGCTCTCACATTGTTTTGCAAGTTGATCGGCATCTCTTTTCCCTCACAGCTCTAGGCAGACTCACACCAAGAGACTAGACATGTTGCACGCTGCCACACCGCTTCGGACCATCTCCGCTGCCGTCTGTCTAGCACCCACTGTTAGAGTAGGGTACCCGGCGTTCCAATCTAATTGGACGTATTCTACTTGTAAATACAGTCTATTGGAATTATATTATGAATAAGGCATTTCTTTATCTTAAGAGAAAGCATTTATCTTATAATTGCACTTAAGATAAAATCCCTAGATCACTTATGGTTATAAGGTATGGTTGCGCATAGAGATGGTGATCATGGAACATACCTTGAAAGCCGTGATCTTAAATACAGTTCCAAGTCGATGGATGTTTCGAGATGGGATATCGAATAATCCATAAAAGACTTGCACATAGTTTGTATGCTTGTTGGACAAGAATGTTGCATTCCATCAACATTAGCGTAAGACGTAAGTACATTTATGTGGGTGCTTGTTAGAGAACAAGTTCACTGAACATGACCGTATGAAAATTCTTAATGAAGAATTTATTCAGTCGAATAAGAATTTTCATGTTACAATAGTACATGACTAATCCTAAGACTTGAGGCACAATGGTAACTTTGTGCATATTACATTCTACTTTGATTTATCCTTTTGGTAGCTAGCACTATCGTTTAAAGGGATAAGTTGGGTATTATGTTAATATGTATGGAAGTTTGTTAGTGGCCAATAAAGGATTCGACACTTATGAAGATAAGTGAATTTCCTATGTGTTTCATAGTTATTAATCCAAAGTCCTTGGCCAAGGCAGAGATGAATAGTGATTCATAACCGGGTTAATAAACATGAAATAGAATCATAGTTATTAAGTCAATTTGGGTTTCGACAAAATCATACCCAAGACTTAATCGGGAAATTAGATGTCGAAAGGATTTTACATGTATGGAGTTGTAATCGGAATAGGTTTACTCGCTATTCACTTAATACTAGATTCATGCTACTTGCTAGGTGTTACCATGATATGTGGGTTCATAAATTAAAGGGTTAATTCATGAATAAGAGTTAATAAGATTTAACTCAAATTACAAAGTGTTGTAAACCCACTACTAGTATTAAGGTGAACCTAAAAGGTCACACTAATTATGAACAAAGGTAAAGATTGTATTTCTAATGGTTAGAATTAATTGATAAATATCTAATTTGATTAGATATCAATTAAAGGAATATATTAATCAATAAGATTGATTAATTACATTTTGGATATTACTTTAGTAATTAAGGTAATTACTAAATTAATAAAGTTGAATTTTAAAATAGGATTTTAAATTTCAAAAATCCAAAATAATAATAATATGATTATTATAATATTGGGAAAATGATATAATAATAAAGTCTTGAGAAAGATTCTCAAGATTTATTATCCAATTATTATTTATATCTTTAAATATGATTTAAGGATTAAAATAATAAATATGATTATAATAAAATGGTTGTTGATGGTTGTTTGAACTACTTAACATATCTTATTATTTTCAAAGTCAAAAGTTAGTAAATACTATTTAAATAAAATTTGATTTTATTTAATATTACTAAATGTTGATTATTTTATGCTAAAATGTTTAGTATAAATATATGCAAAATGGTTTTGCATTTAAGTGAAGTTTTTGATCCTAAATTTCTAAGTGTTAGAAAGAGAAGAAAGTGTTCTTCATAAAACTTCAAGAAAGAGTTCTTAAAATTCCCAAATAAAATTCATAAATATTCCTATACAAGAAAACCGAGTCTTTTCTACTAGCGAAGGAAAGTCGTCGGAACCGGGCTTCATAGGGTGGATACGTTTAGAGGGAAGACACTTGGATTCCTCTAGCGAGTAACCTCAAGTCGTTGAAGTTACAACCGGGAACCGATTCCCTCATCCATCATCAATAGTGAAGGAGTTCAAGACATTCGGTAAATATTTTTACTAGTATTTACTTTATAGTAACAAATCAAAATTTGTATATGATGCATGTTTTAAAGATGACGATCAGTTAATTCGCAATTAGTATGTACGGGTGTTGTATTTATACGATAAATACTTACTTTAAAAATTTTAAATTCCGCTGCGTACAGCCCGTACGGTACTATCGAACCCAACAGTGGTATCAGAGCCACGGTTATCGTCTTTAAAACAGATTTTGATTTGTTAAGACTTATGAGATAAGCAATATAATTAATTTTTTATATGATAAAAATATTAATTATAAAATTAAAAATCGTTTTTAAGCCACACGAGTCGTGTGACCTTGTCACACGAGTCGTGTGGCATGAAGAAAAATTTTGATTTTAGCTTCGTGATTTTCACACGAGTCGTGTGACCTTGTCACACGAGTCGTGTGAGCTCACACGAGTCGTGTGACGAGCCACACGAGTCGTGTGAGTCTGGGAAAAATTTTGATTTTCAATTCGTATTTTTCACACGAGTCGTGTGATAAGATCACACGGGTCGTGTGACCCTCACACGAGTCGTGTGACTCATAAATTGATATTTTATGTTCATTTCATTAGATGAATGTTTTAGGGATGATCATGAGCCTCATATTCATTATGTTTGAATGGATGTTTTCATTTTCAATATGATTGAATGAATGAATGGATGTTTAATTATGTTTTCAATATGATTGAAGAAATGTAATTTATCGAGACCTGCGAGTCTCTTGAGATGAAATTTGTAAAATTTTAAATTTTGTATCGTTAGAGATTAGATCAAGGTGGAGACCGTTCGATGACAAAGGCCCACGCATGTGTGGGTAATTTTACAAGTTGTAATCTCGAAGGCCTGTGCTTGTACGGGTAGATAGAATAAATGTAATAGAAGTAGTTCTACTATTTGTTTTATCACGTACATATGCATAGATCCATTTTGGCTCGAATGGATCGAATAGGAAAGGACATGATCATCCCACCATGCATTAGATGTATGTTAGGTTTATTTACGCTTTCGTTTCATTAGATGACTGAAACTGGTAAATAAACGTAAAGATGGTAATCGATGAGATCAAGGAACCCAAACGGATTAATTTGATTAATTCCATATCAAATCAATAATGGATAAAAATAAGTTGGAACTTATTAATCCAGGCCTTCCATCAAAAGTAGATGACATGAGATGCTACGATGTTTTATCATTGGCCACGAGTCGTGGGATGATTCTATGTCGAAAGCTGTGAACTCTATTAAATATATTGATATTCGTGAGACGGATTCCTCTTTGTGTTGGCCATGAGTCGTGGGACACTCTGGTGGGCCGTTATCATGAAAGTTTTGATGGGTTTGATTTGACACCGAGTAATATATATGGAGTCATAAAATTGAGGTATATAAGGAAAGGTGAGGCAAAACATCTTGAAGGTTGTATAGAGATACAATTGTCAAAAAGTTGACTACCGATAAAATTGTTTCATGGTGGCATCATAAAATTGGGACATGAAATATTTTTATTGGACTTCAAGCCCACTATGAAAATAATGATTTTCATAATTATAATGAGGTTCTAATTAAATTAGTGGGAGACATTTAATGTTAAAGACCTAATATTAAATGAATATAAATTCCATAGTCTAATTATTTTCTGCTTCGTTTGTTATTTTTGTAGATCAAACTACTAAAATGGCTAAGAATCCAATCGCGAGTATCCTTGATCATAATAAATTAACTGGTCCCAACTTCAATGATTGGTTGAGGAACCTAAAGATTGTTCTTCAGTCTGAGAAGCGAGAGTATGTTTTGGAAACAGCTCCTCCTCCTCCACCGGAGGATCAGACTGCTGAAGAGTATGGAGCCTACTTGCGTCATGTTGATGACAATCTCCAAGCTCGGTGCTACATGCTAGCATCAATGTCTAATGAGCTACAGAGACAGAACGAATTACTGAATAATGCTTCTGAAATCCTAACTCACCTGCAAGAGTTGTATGGTGATCGGACGCGACAAATTAGATATCAGATATCTAAAGAGCTTTTCAGGTGTCGTATGACCGAGGGCTCTTCAGTTCATGATCATGGACTGAAGATGATAGCTCTTGTGGAAAGACTCGAATCACTTGGAGTCATTATGGATAATGAACTCTATGTGGATTTATTGTTGCAATCTCTGCCAGCGTCATTCGATAACTTTGTCGTTAACTACAACATGCATAATATGGAAACTGATCTTCCAGGATTATTAAACATGTTGAAGACGGCTGAGTCCACCATTAAAAAGGACAAGCCGGTACTTCTTGTTGGATCCACTTCCGGATCAAAGGCTACTAAGTCTAAGAAAAGGAAGAGGAAGGGAAAGGTTCCCAATAAGCCCAACAAGAAGGCATATAATGATAAAGGGAAGAACAAACAGAAGGTTAATTCTCAGGCCGATCATGAATGTTTTCATTGTGGCAAAACTGGGCACTGGAAGAGGAACTGCAAGGAGTATCTTGCTAGTCTGAAAAGTTCAGGTATTTATTTTGTTGAAGTTAACTTGTCTGTTAACGATTCTTCTTGGGTATTGGATACCGGCTGTGGCTCACATATTTGCAATGATTTGCAGATGATGGCAAGAAGTAATATGCTAGATGGTGAAGAAACAATCCTAAGGATGGGCAATGGGGCAAGAGTTGCTGCTAAAGCTATTGGGACTGTTTATCTAGCATTGAATAATGATGTAAAGATTTGTCTATCAAACTGTTTGTATGTTCCGGATTTAATAAAAAACATTATTTCTATTCCAATATTGGATAAGGAAGGTTTTAAGTTCGTCATTGAAAATGGAAAATGTTCTATTTTCAAAGACACAACTTTTATTTATTCCGGAAATTTGACAAATGGGTTGTATACCATTACACCAGAAAGACCCATCCTAACCATTCAACAAAATAAAAGGAAATTAAATAATCATAGTTCATTCACAATTTGGCACGCTAGATTAGGTCATATATCCGAAAAACGGATTCACAAATTGGGACCTAAACTCGACCTTAGGGGAGAGGATAGGTTGCCTACATGTGAGTCATGTCTTAAAGGTAAAATGACTAAATCACCATTTGTTGGACAAGTGGAGCGATCTAAAGGTCTGTTGGATTTGATCCATACGGATGTTTGTGGACCACTAAATGTTAGTGCCAAGGGGAACTATCACTATTTCATAACCTTCACTGATGATTATTCACGGTATGGTTATGTGTACCTATTAAGGTTCAAATCTGAAGTATTTGAAAAGTTCAAAGAATTCAGAAATGAAGTGGAGAAACAAATTGGTAGAAATATTAAAGTTCTTCGATCGGATCGAGGAGGTGAATATTTAACAAATGAGTTTCTTGATTATTTAAGAGATAATGGGATTGTCTCACAGTGGACGCCTCCTGGAACTCCACAACTCAATGGAGTTTCCGAAAGGAGGAATCGAACATTGTTGGACATGGTTCGATCGATGATGAGTTCCACTGATCTACCTCTTTCATTCTGGGGCTATGCCTTAGAAACAGCAGCATATATTTTGAATAGAGTGCCAAGTAAAGCTGTACCCAGCACACCTTATGAGATATGGTGTGGTAAATCACCCTCATACAAGTATTTACGAGTATGGGGTTGTACTGCTTATGTAAAGCAGTTAGTGGGAGGTAAGTTGGATATGAGATCCATCTTATGTAAATTTGTGGGGTATCCAAGAGAGTCTATTGGATACTATTTCTATGACCCCTCTGAACAAAAGGTGTTTGTTTCGAGGAATGCTGTATTCTTAGAGGAAGAGTTTATCTCAAAGAATAGTGGAGTCATAGAACTTAATGAAGAACCACAAGAAATTCCACAAAGTACCACAAATAACATACCAGTAGAGACTGGACCATCTGAAACACAACCTCTTCGGAGATCCGAAAGGGTTTCTAGGGCGCCTGAAAGGCTATACCTATTGTCAAAAGACAATGAAGAGGGACTCCTTTTGGATAATGATCCAATAAGCTATGATGAGGCAATGTTGGACATTGACTCAGATAAATGGCAAGAAGCTATGCAATCCGAAATAGATTCCATGTATTCAAACAAAGTATGGACTTTGGTTGATCCACCACAGGGTATTGTACCCATAGGTTGTAAATGGGTTTACAAGCGAAAACGTGGTGTAGATGGAGAAGTAAATACTTTTAAAGCAAGACTGGTTGCTAAAGGTTATACTCAAAAACAAGGTGTTGATTATGAGGAAACTTTTTCACCAGTAGCAATGCTTAAATCTATTCGGATATTGCTAGCCATAGCTGCGTATTATGACTACGAGATATGGCAAATGGATGTGAAAACTGCTTTTCTTAATGGAAATATTAAGGAAGACATTTATATGAAACAACCGCAAGGTTTCATATCCAATGGGAGTGAACAAATGGTTTGTAAACTTCAAAGGTCTATTTATGGACTTAAACAAGCTTCGAGGAGTTGGAATATTCGGTTTGATGAAACGATCAAAACGTTTGATTTTCATAAGAATCCGGATGAACCATGTGTTTATAAGAAGGTTAGTGGGAGTGCAGTTACATTTGTTGTTCTATATGTTGATGACATCCTACTCATTGGGAATGATGTAGGGATGTTGCAGTCAACTAGGACATGGTTGTCAAAACAGTTTTCCATGAAAGACTTGGGAGAAGCATCCTTTATCCTAGGGATAAAAATCTATAGGGATAGATTTAAACGGATGATCGGACTATCCCAGTCGACGTACATAAATAAGGTGCTACAACGGTTTAGCATGGAAGAATCCAAACGAGGATATATTCCAATGAGTCATGGGATTTCTCTTTCTAAGACGATGTCTCCAAAGACACCTGAAGAAAGAGAACGGATGAGTCATATACCTTATGCATCAGCTATTGGTAGCATTATGTATGCAATGTTATGTACAAGACCTGATGTGGCTCATGCACTTAGTGTAACGAGCAGATATCAGTCTAATCCAGGTGAAGAACACTGGAAAGCCGTTAAGATGATTCTTAAGTACTTACGAAGGACTAAGGATATCTTTATGGTATACGGCAATGGAGAACTGAAACTAGAAGGCTTTACTGATTCTGGTTTTCAGTCCGATAAAGACGACTATAAATCCATGTCTGGATACTTATTTACTCTGAATGGAGCAGCAGTTAGTTGGAAAAGTTCCAAACAAGAAACAATTGCTGACTCTACGACAGAGGCTGAATATATTGCTGCATCTGATGCTGCAAAAGAAGCTGTTTGGATAAGGAACTTTATCCAAGGGTTGGGTGTAGTACCATCCGTTGTTGATCCAATAATGATTTATTGTGATAACAATGGGGCTATTGCGCAAGCAAAGGAGCCAAGATCTCATCAAAAATCCAAACACATTATGAGGCGATACCATTTGATTAGAGAAATCATTGGTAGAGGCGATGTCGTGATGGAGCGAGTCGACTCAGCAGAAAATATAGCAGACCCCTTAACTAAACCCTTATCACAGAAAGTGTTCGAAGGACATCTTGAGAAGATGGGTCTTAGATACATGAGTGATTGGAACTAGGGCAAGTGGGAGATTGTTAGAGTAGGGTACCCGGCGTTCCAATCTAATTGGACGTATTCTACTTGTAAATACAGTCTATTGGAATTATATTATGAATAAGGCATTTCTTTATCTTAAGAGAAAGCATTTATCTTATAATTGCACTTAAGATAAAATCCCTAGATCACTTATGGTTATAAGGTATGGTTGCGCATAGAGATGGTGATCATGGAACATACCTTGAAAGCCGTGATCTTAAATACAGTTCCAAGTCGATGGATGTTTCGAGATGGGATATCGAATAATCCATAAAAGACTTGCACATAGTTTGTATGCTTGTTGGACAAGAATGTTGCATTCCATCAACATTAGCGTAAGACGTAAGTACATTTATGTGGGTGCTTGTTAGAGAACAAGTTCACTGAACATGACCGTATGAAAATTCTTAATGAAGAATTTATTCAGTCGAATAAGAATTTTCATGTTACAATAGTACATGACTAATCCTAAGACTTGAGGCACAATGGTAACTTTGTGCATATTACATTCTACTTTGATTTATCCTTTTGGTAGCTAGCACTATCGTTTAAAGGGATAAGTTGGGTATTATGTTAATATGTATGGAAGTTTGTTAGTGGCCAATAAAGGATTCGACACTTATGAAGATAAGTGAATTTCCTATGTGTTTCATAGTTATTAATCCAAAGTCCTTGGCCAAGGCAGAGATGAATAGTGATTCATAACCGGGTTAATAAACATGAAATAGAATCATAGTTATTAAGTCAATTTGGGTTTCGACAAAATCATACCCAAGACTTAATCGGGAAATTAGATGTCGAAAGGATTTTACATGTATGGAGTTGTAATCGGAATAGGTTTACTCGCTATTCACTTAATACTAGATTCATGATACTTGCTAGGTGTTACCATGATATGTGGGTTCATGAATTAAGGGGTTAATTCTTGAATAAGAGTTAATAAGATTTAACTCAAATTACAAAGTGTTGTAAACCCACTACTAGTATTAATAGTGAACCTAAAAGGTCACACTAATTATGAACAAAGGTAAAGATTGTATTTCTAATGGTTAGAATTAATTGATAAATATCTAATTTGATTAGATGTCAATTAAAGGAATATATTAATCAATAAGATTGATTAATTACATTTTGGATATTACTTTAGTAATTAAAGTAATTACTAAATTAATAAAGTTGAATTTTAAAATAGGATTTTAAATTTCAAATCCAAAATAATAATAATATGATTATTATAAGATTGGGAAAATGATATAATAATAAAGTCTTGAGAAAGATTCTCAAGATTTATTATCCAATTATTATTTATATCTTTAAATATGATTTAAGGATTAAAATAAGAAATATGATTATAATAAAATGGTTGTTAATGGTTGTTTGAACTACTTAACATATCTTATTATTTTCAAAGTCAATGGTTAGTAAATACTATTTAAATAAAATTTGATTTTATTTAAATATTACTAAATATTGATTATTTTATGCTAAAATGTTTAGTATAAATAGATGCAAAATGTTTGCAAAGATGTGAAGTGATTTTGTGAGAAAATCAAAGAGAGAAGAAAGTGTTCTTCATATATTTCAAGAAAGTGTTCTTGATAATTCCCAAATTATATCTATATATATATTCCTATACAAGAAAACCGAGACATTTCTACTAGCGAAGAAAGGTCGTCGGAACCGGGCTTCATAGGGTGGATACGATTAGAGGGAAGACACTTGGATTCCTAAAGCGAGTAACCTCAAGCCGTTGAAGTTACAACCGGGAACCGATTCCCACAATCCACATCTTTGTTGAAGGAGTTCAAGACACTCGGTAAATATTTCGTATTAGTATTTACTTTATTATAACAAATCAAAATTTGTATGTGATGCATGTTTTAAAGATGACGATAAGTTAATTCGCAATTAGTATGTACGGGTGTTGTATTTATTTGATAAATACTTACTTTGAAAAATTTTAAATTTCGCTGCTTAAAGCCCGTACGGTACTATCGAACCCAACACCCACACCCCAGAGCCATTTTTGGCTGAGACCCGACTCCACTAGGGTTAAACTAAACACTGATGGATCTTTCGACTGACTTACTGGAGCCGTCAGAGGTGGGAGCCTGATTAGGATTCACAACAGAGCTCTCATTACCGCCTTTCACGCCCCTCTTCAGGTCTCCTCGAGCTACAAAATGGAGGTTTAGGTGCTTTAGATCGGTCTTCAGATTGCAGCCTCTATCTCTTCTCACATTTGGATAGCGTTGGATGTTGCCGTTGTCTCCACCCTCTTGACCTTAAGCCACCAGTGCTTGTGGTAGATTCAGCACCAGCTCATGTGCATTAGATCCACACTTCAGTCGGTTCACTATCGGATCTCGCACATCATCCGCGAGAGGAACTGACCCGCGGACTACCTGGCTAGCT
Organism: Striga asiatica; assembly: GCA_008636005.1. Lineage (NCBI taxonomy): Eukaryota > Viridiplantae > Streptophyta > Magnoliopsida > Lamiales > Orobanchaceae > Striga > Striga asiatica. Next base: position 433,042 of record BKCP01004002.1, read on the forward strand.
TTGGTGCCTCCACTCATAGAAGCGCACCTTTCACCTGGATGACACCCTTCTCCGCCTTCATACTCATGTGAGGATGAACCAGGTTGACTACCTGATGTAGGGAAGCGTACGAGTGGGAAGGATAAATGAGATACTCTCTCGTAAAACACACAAAACTCACAATATCTTATTTCATTCAAAAATCAACTAATGAAAATAAACCAAAGGGAATCCTTTATATAAGGCTCCTAACCCTAGACCTTAACTTGTCCAACAAGACAAGAACTCTTATTAAATATTAAATTACTAACATACTCTCTATGACACCTATAATAATAATAATAATAATAATAATAATAATAATAATAGATACTAATCTACACCATTCTCCTCCAGTTCGGAAGGCTTCGCCCTCGAAGCCGATGTGCTCCCGTGGCCGGCGTGTGGTGTCGAACTCACGGTAGGAAACCCCCGTCGTTTCCCCCGGCCGAACACGACGGATGAATGTTGTCCAACAATCCCGATGGTAAACATAATCATGGAGAAGGATTGAATTGCTGCAAAGGCACATGTACACGCCTCCATATGCATAACCCACACAGTGGAATTAACACCAAATATACCACATCGTTCACCACACTCAAATCCATAACTACGGCCAAGCATCTCGTTGTTGAGAGACTTCGGGATAGACAATCGGAAAATGGTCCACCAGTTATTCAGCCTCGGAGTCGGCTCCCAAAAACCATCATTGGCCAAGATACTCCAAACATCGGGTTTCAATGACAGCATCCCCGTCAAAGGCTCAACTTCTGCAACATCCCACGCGGGACCCATATTGCCGCAAAAATATGTCTCCGTCACCGGAGGCTCCTCATCGAAAATAGGCGGACCGTCGTACAATAGCCCGTCATCTTCCTCAAAAATCGCACTCTGTTGCGGCACATCTTGGTCATCGTGTGCAACAACGAGCTTAGTCTCGACGAGCGGAGGCGGCCACTCTCCGAAGGGATCCACCTCCGAGATGGTCTCCTCGCCGTCTGCATCGCCGGGCGGCGGTTGTGGAGATCGCCGACGGGGCGCCCCGCCTGGAACACGACCTCCACTTCCTCCGTGAACTCCCCCGCGCACACCCCGGTCGCCGGCGGCACAGTTCATCTGCAAATCCCAGATCACGTTGTTAAGCGTCAAATGCAAATCCTCGATCCTCGTCGAAAGATATGCAAACCAATCCGTGAAACGCACGTCCAACTGTGCAAATCGGTAGTCGATCTGTTGAATTCGATCGTTGAAGGTTGCATCATATCGTTGTTTTGCGGCATCTTGTTGTCTCGACGACATCGCGAATCGTACTGACTGCTGATACCAACTGATGTAGGGAAGCGTACGAGTGGGAAGGATAAACGAGATACTCTCTCGTAAAACACACAAAACTCACAATACCTTATTTCATTCAAAAATCAACAAATGAAAATAAACTAAAGGGAGTCCTTTATATAAGGTTCCTAACCCTAGACCTTAACTTGTCCAACAAGACAAGAACTCTTATTAAATATTAAACAATAATATTACATTACTAACTTACTCTCTAAGACACCTATTAAATAATAATAATAATAATAATAATAATAATAATAATAATAATAATAAATTATTATAATAATTATAATAATAGATACTAATCTACACCACTACCCCTTTTAGATTCTAATAGTCGTCCTGTATTTTTGTACTTCGACTCACTTTGGGGAGCAGACTGTTTGTCTGGACACATGTCAGCCCAGGTTCAAACTTTTTCTTTTAACTGTTTTTTTCTTTTTCTCGTTTTTGCTTCGGTTTATGGTTGGACTTGTGTAGACCTGTGATTTTTTTGCTTATTTAGGGTGTTGACTATATACATGTTGTGGATCCGTGCTTGTTTAAAATAAAAAATAAGTGCCATACCTTAATATTTTTTAAGAAAAGCTATAGGTACATAATATTGTACATAGGGTTGTACATAACACTCACATTTAGATGGACCTACCAAAATTAAAAAAATTAAGTGGACCCCACCCCATGTGAGTGTTATGTACACTTTTATATATATTTATTATGTACTTGTAGCATTTTTTATATTTTTTAATAAAAATATAAAATAACAAATCTATCATTATATAAAAAGAATAACCTTTTTATAAATTTAGAAAGTTTTTCCCGCTATAATCATTTAATATATCCTAATTATAGTAATAGTTGGACAATTGTAAATAAGCACAAAAAACGGCTCCTTAATTGCAGTGTTTCCTTAATTTTAGCTTGCACAATTAAATCGGCGTGCACGACAAATCCAATTGCCTTTTTTCTTTAAACTATCCCACAAAAATATCGGAATTCATGTTTTACATCTAAATCTGATTTTTTTTTAAACACAAAATCCGCTAAAAGTTTAGATATTTACGTGTACAAATTAGTTACATATTGGATACTTATTAGGAATGAATTATGAAATTAAATAAAAGTTTATTAAATAAAACTTTTTTGGACGGCATCAATTTATATAAATTTATATAGATATTAAAAAAAAACGACATTAATTAAAAACATTGTTTTTTAAAATTGATTCACAACATTCATCGAAAAAAAAAACTGTACAATATATTCTTGGTGTGTACAAATTAAGTTGCTAAATAATTGAAAAGAATCCCACTTTGCTAAGAATTCGAATATCATGCAACTCTTCACAATATTTAGTCTGCATTTATCCGATGTAATACATCAATTAATTGGAAAATAAGTTGCTAAATAATTGTAAAAAAAAATACGACATTAATAAAAAAAACATTGTTTTTTAAAATTGATTCACAACATTCATCGAAAAAAATACTGTACAATATTTTCTTGGTGTGTACAAAGTAAGTTGCTAAATAATTGGAAAGAATCCCACCTTGCTAAGAATTCGAATATCATGCAACTCTTCACAATATTTAGTCCGCATTTATCCGATGTAATACATCAATTAATTGGAAAGTGAGTTGCTAAATACATGTACAAAATCCCATCTTGCATTGAATTCGAATATTACAATTCAGAATAATTGGAAAGAGTCCCATATTGCATGGAATTCTCATATAAACTAAAACTTGAACAATATTTTATCCGTCTCCATCCCATTTTTTTTTTTTACATATAATGTGATTTCCGTATATCAAGATTTTTTCCTAAAAATATTAACATATATTGATTATACTCTACCAAATCTCAAAATATTGAGCCCATTCTAATATTTATAGTTTGTGTAAATTTAATAATATATGATTGTTTCTTTGTCCAATACTATCTTATTGTATAATTTTCCTACGTATTATAAAACTTTTATTTTATTATTGCATCTAATAATATAATATTCCCCAAATAAATATATCTCTTGCCTCACGGGTCATGTACTACATATATCCCGTATATTTTTTTTATTCAGGTATATAATTATAAGCGTGATAAATAGTCTTAAAAGTGGCTGTAGTTAATAATATCAAAGTAATACGAGAGTTGAGAGAAAATGCAAACTTTATTCAAACCGAGATTCCATAGAAATTTGTAGTTGTATCACAACAGCAAGAACAAGAAAGCCCTAACACCAGCTTGGCAAGGAGTTAACTTTATTCTGCGCTACGAATTGGCTTTTAGTAATCAAGAACTATAATTTTCCCTTCATCAGCATATCCAATATTTGATAAGATGGATGCTCAGAGAGCTTTGCTTGACGAATTGATGGGCTCAGGTTAGCAGCCCTCCATTGCGTTAAACCCTAATGTTGTTTAATCGAATCATCCTCTTTCATTCGTTTGAGATTCAGGTTTTGTTCGTTCTTTCTTTTTTCTTTCCTTTTTGATTTTGTCATTTGGTTGTCGTTGGATTTACTGCTTAAGCTCCTAGAGCTGGCTTTAGTTGTTTGAGCACGAAATTTGTATTGACATAGTCGATGTGAACTAGCACGTCAGCCAAATTACCGGTGGTGGACCTCCGAATATATAGTTTTTGGAAAACCAGCTCCAGATTGCTACATAATTCAGCATATCAATTTGCATATTAGCTTCTATCCTTGTTTCTTTTTGATTCAGGTAGTTAATTTTCTTAAATTTCTTCTTGTTGTAAACTATACCCATGTTAATTTTTCTAGAATCATGACTTGTGTTAAAGCTGCTTTAGTTTTTTTCATTATACACTTAGCACTTTATATGCTAATTAGACTGATTTCTGTGGTTTTTTTCAGCTCGTAATTTGACTGAAGAAGAGAGAAAAGGGCACAGGGAAGTTAAATGGGATGATAAGGAGGTTTGTGGATGCTATATGATCCGTTTCTGCCCTCACGATTTGTTTGTCAACACACGAAGTGATCTAGGTAATGCCTTGATACTTTCTTTATCAAGTAATTAATTTATATACATCACTATAGTGTAATAGGATCAGCTTATTTCATAATCACACTAGAGTGTTTTAAGTGGCTTCCTTAGAAATTTATGTACAGGTTTTATTTCCTTATTACAGTAGTTTGCTAATATTCTTCCGTTGTTTGAATCAGGTGTGTGCCCAAAAATTCATGATGCAAAGTTGAAGGAAAGGTAGTGACAGCTTGTAAAGCTGCATATTTTATTTTATAATCTTTTGTTTTTAGTTCAATAGCTTTTGAGGTGCCTTTGTTTCATATTTTAGTCCAATTGACTCTGGTTATTGAAGATATTTTTTCACTTTTCTGCCTTTCTTTTAATTATATCATCTTGGAAGCACAGAAGTTTATAATAAACATGGACAAGCTTTTAACATGTGAACCGATTCATGGATACATATTGGATAAGTTGTTTTTAAAAGGCGCGGTTAGACTTTAACATGTTCAACTGTCCGATTTTGGTCTTTCAAGTGATAAAATTGGCAAGAGATTTCAATAGATTTGGAAATGCTAGGAATTGGGTTGTAGAAGGTCTGGATGCGCCCAACATTCACAGTTCGTCTTTTTGGCAACCTTTAACTTGTTTTGGCTCTTCCATAGTTCCTTGTTGAGTTAGATCATACATTTGTTGTTAATTTAAACAATATTTTAATTCAGATGAAGCTTACTTTTGCTACTCTTTGTTTTAGTTACTATCTTGATAATATCCTGAAAATCATTTGTTGGTTTTTTCGTTTTCTTTATCTGCTCATCATTAATAACAATGATGATAATGGTAGGCTTAGAGCGTGGTTGGATACAAATATATCCTCTGAAAACGGATTTTTTTGGCTAACCATGGGTTATTTTGAAAAAGTTTGTATGGTTAGTTGTTAGTGTGATTTTGAGTTTCTATTAAAATTATATTTAAAATAAAACAATTAAAGTTGATTTGATGTAAAAGTAGGATAGGGATGATGTGAAGTGATGGTTAGTTAAATTTATGTAGTGAATTAAAGTTGATGTGATGTGTAAGAATGATTGATAAATATTATTTAATTATATTGGATGGTGGGGTTGGGTTAAAGTTGAGTTAAATTTTGAGTATGGATTGAGTATGAATTGAGACATTATAAACAAACACACCATAAATAATCCAGTCTAATAATGTGTAATACCTCTGTGATGGTGTAGGTTAGTACCCTCTCCAAATCACTTATTATCAATATAACAGATATTTCTAATCCTGATACGTTGGAAAAATTGATACTGTATCCCTATTCACCATTATGCACTATCTGTATGTTGTACCTGTACGGTTATATCAGAATTTGGATGACGTGGTTGTTTCTATTTTTAGTTCTGAGAAGGCACCCAGACAGTACATCTTGAATGCTGCTCCGAGGTTTTCTTTTTGTTGTTGTGAAGATGGATGTTAATTGATGTTTCGGGATAATACTGGACCATATTCAGGGTACAATTTTTAAAAAAATTTCACATCATTGAAGAATTGTAGTTGTGGCCCATGATGAATCGTCTGTAAATAATTTGACTAGTTTCATCGATACATAACGTCTATTTTAGAATCTATTGACATTGTGTTGTTTATCTTTTTAGTTTTGAGAAGTCCCCTAGGCACGATTCATATGTCCCCAAGTTTGAAGCTGAACTAGCTCACTTCTGCGAGAGACTGGTATGTTTTTCGACTACACCCACTTGAAGCTCCGTACTTCAATTATTGCTATATATGATCATAATGTCCAATAATGTTCTCCATTTTTCTTCAGGTCTCAGATTTAGATAGAAAAGTTAGGCGTGGCCGTGAACGCCTTGAACAAGATGTTGAAGTCCCCCCACCTCCTCCAATTTCAGCTGAAAAAGCTGAGCAGTTGTCTGTGTTGGAAGAAAAGATAAAGAGCTTGCTTGAACAAGTCGAGTCCCTTGGTGAAGCGGGGAAGGTTGATGAAGCCGAGGCACTTATGAGAAAGGTAACCTCTTAAATCCTCTTGTTTTTTGCTGATGTCATGTTTTTGAATTTAGTAAATTATACCAGATTATGGTCAACCGGGCCTTTCCAGGTTGAGATGCTTAATATTGAGAAGACAGCCTTGACTCAGCAACCACAGCAAGATAAGCTGATGATGATGACGCATGAGAAAAAAATGGCACTGTGTGAAGTGTGTGGTTCCTTTCTAGTAGCGAATGATGCTGCTGAAAGAACTCAGTCGCATGTTGCTGGCAAGCAACATATTGGTTATGGCATGGTGCGGGAGTTTCTGGCTGAGTATAAGGTGATATTATGATTATCGAAGTGTTAAGTTACTAAGACAGAGTGAACATTGCACAGAGAAGCTTTCATGTGTATTTGAATCAATCCAAGAGTTTGAAAAACCATCTGTTTTTTTACATTGCCATATGAACATCTCTTGTTTGTTTTGATATTCACATGAAANAAAAAAAAAAAAAAAAAAAAATTATCTTTCCAAGACACAAATAACCTCTTAATGATTGATTTTACATTTTCACTTTCCAGTAGCCCCTTTTTGGGCTCCTTGAGGGTCTGGTTTTGCAAGTTAAATACCAATCTCGAAGGGGTTATTTATAATTAATTTTACAAGATAAGGTACATGGTGCTTTCGTAATAAGGGTAAACCTCATGGATAATTATCCCCCTTACCTTTAAAGATTTCAATCTTTATGTGGGTGGGGTGGTGGTACTAATTTCGCAAATATAAACCTTTCTGGTTTACATTGAAAGATTTATCTGGGTTCTTTTGTAACTAGGCTATACTAATAATTGTGATGTGTAACAATTATTCTTCACTTGCAAGTTTCTTTCTATTGCCAGGAAGCCAAAGAGAAGGCAAGAGAAGAAGAAAGACTGTTGAGAGAGAAAGAAGCAGAAGAGCGAAGAAAGCAGAGAGAGAAAGAATACGAGAGCAGGAGGAGTGGCTCGGCTGACAGGGACAGGTATCGTGATCGGGATTATGACAGATATCGGGAAAGGGAAAATGGAAGGGGAAAGTTGGATAGGAAAAACAACAGGTCAAGTAACGGGAGAGAAAGCAGTAGGGATAGGTACCGTGATAGAAGCAGGTCACGCTCTCCCATCAGACATGGTCGGAGGAGGAGCCCTGGTCGAGCNCCAAAGAGGTAGATGCCCTTTATGTTTAATGAAAAACTAATGTTCAATGTATCATTTGATTTGGAGTCTGAAGTTGTCTTTGACAATGAGTAAAACTGTTTCTTCTGTCACAGCTCTATTTGAGACTTTACAATCTCTCCTATCACCGGTATAATTAGAGAAAAGGTTGAGGTAGGTAATTCGTAGCCAGAAACTTTATATCATACGGTTTTTAGTGTGGTTCCTCTGTGCTTTGCAAGTTTTTTTTTTTATTTTTTTATATCTTTCTTTGGTCCGGTTGTTCAATTATTCTGGTGGGAATCGATTTCGTTCACTTTTGGCTCTTAGGTTGCAATGTGATTTCTTGCTTGTGATTTTTTTGCTTGTTTGGCAAGTGAGCAAGCACTAATAAGATCTCGTGCTGTAAATCATATGGAGTTCTTGAGCTGCTGGGGCTAACTTTTTCTCACCCAATTTATTTTCCTTTTCCCTTCGGGTTATATGTTTTGCAGCTATCACTAATATACGTTAGAACTATAGTTAGTTCTCTTATGGTTTGGTTGTTTGTAATTTGATTGGGGCATTCTGGGAACTGTTTCAGGAGAATCAGATGTCTTCCTTCAGTGTGTGAAGTAGAGATATTATTATTATTGCATTTGCATGCTGCTTTATAGTATAATGATTATCGTATGGATAATTGCAAATAACAACAATGAGGTTTGTAGTTGACCTGAAACAAATTGGTTGCTTTGTATTATTTTCAGCATTTGATATCGCAGCCCTCTAGGTTCGTGTCTTTAATATTCCATATTTTGTGACTTGAAGCTATGTTCAGGTCACCAGGTGGGAAACTGGGAAGCATCCATTTGATTTTGAGAATATTAGGAAACAAATTGCCTTACTGGGGGTGAAGGATTGCACTGAATTTTTATGGTAAACTCCAATAATCTCTCTTGCAGTTGAGAAGTATGCTTTTGTAAGAATAATAAACTTCATCATGGTGGCACAGTAAACAGTATTTAATATATTCTTATTTGGGCAAGTTCACACAATTAGCCGGTGCTGTGTGTATATGCTGGAATTATGATTGTGAATCCCTTTATACCGAATGTTATGTGAAAAACTCTTTGAAGTTAAGGTCATGTGTATGCTTGTTATGTGTGAAAAGCTCTTGAAGTCAAGGTCATGTGTGTGCCTTTTCATAGCCGTGTATCTGTAGCTGAAGTCCAAGGGTAAAGGGAAGAAGGTTTTTTTTTTGGCCTTTTTTTCATCTGCAGTTGAATAATGTGACGAAACTGACAATGATCACACAAAAGCCGATTGGCTGTAGAGGTGAATTTGCTGTTTTCTATATTCAGAGTATATTATGGAATGATTGATGATTCTAGTCATATTTTAACCAAGTGATACCCTGAGGCAGTGGGATCTTAATCTAGCTCAAGCACTGTGCGAATCCTTATGGCATGATTGGTATAATGGAATAGAATTTGGTAGGAATAAAATGAGTTGATGAAGAATGGAATGATTATGGGAAATGAATGAAACAAGTTTTTTCATTGATGTGTTTGGTATACATAAAGAATAAGACCGGAATGAATGACATTATCATCCTATATTATTATTTATCACTATTTTATAAAAAGAAATTAATATATATATTAATGTTATTTTTTTATTTATGATAATACTAATATTATTTTATATTTTAAAAATATACTATATTTTAAAAAACATACTTTTGTATTGTTATACCCATCTTATATAATAAATAAGTGAATTACGTATTTATATACATATTAACTATTAAGACATTACATAAACTCCTATAAGCATATGTGGTCAAATATAATTTTTTATAATATAATTCAATTTATGGATAAATATATAATATATATGATTATATAAAATAAAATAAGGCTTTTTTAAACTATTTATAAATGCTTCTTTTTGCGAGCTTTATTTTTATATAAGTATTGAATATATCTAATTAAAATATGACTAATAAATAAAAATAATCTTTTATTTGAAATTTATTTTCTAAAATAATTTTATTTAATATAATTTAATCATGATACTATACTGTATATTATATATTTATTTTCTATTATTATTTGTTAATTTATTTTTTGAAAAATCGATTCCCAAACATGTGGGAATGAGAAAACCATTCTTTAGCTATGGAATAACTAATCCCATATAGATGACTTTTGCGATTCCCATTAGGATGACCATTCTCTTCTAAAAAACATACCAATCATGGGAATAAGAATGGAAAAGGGAATGATCATTCCATTCTCACTTCATTCCCGCATACCAATCATGCCCTTATATGTTACGCCTTTTTTTTTTCAACGATAATTTCCAGTAAAACTCAAGCAGATAAAGGTCTTACAGGCATAGTCAAACAACTACAATGCATCTAAACCAACCAACAAGGCTAGGTAGTGCATACGAGTGAACACAAAGTTCCACCCTCGAGTGGAACAAACCACAACTAAAACTACCACAACAATTACATCACACTCAAGTTTCTAGTCTCAAACTCACATAATGGAATAACATCTAAAAGAGATAAAACATGAACAATATCAGACTGATCATTGTCTTCCCATGCAGCTGTACCTATGGCTTCCACCTTAGCCGGTGTGCCTGTGAGATCAACAAACAAACCACATCCTCCCATGCTTCTTCCACACAAGCTATGAGCATCCACTTAGCTTTCCACCAATCTTCTTCCTCCTCAGTTAATTGCCCTGGCATGGTAGTTGACCAAGCTTTCAATATTTTACCATCTTTCTCTGCTTTTCCTTGTACCATTACACCCTCTGCATTTGGACCTAGAGCACTGACAGAAACCCGAATCTGCCCTACCCTGAAAGAAAATTATCCTCCTGCATTGGAATGATTCACCTGTTGAGCCATCTCTGCACTCTGCATATTCACATTTAGAAATTCAGCCCAACCCCTTCTAGCCATATCCACCACCTCCAACTCAGAAAACCATTTATTCTCAAAGAGCCAGCTGTTCCTCATCCTTCAAAGCCACCAGAGAAGGTATGTTGATAAGCTGATTCTATCTCTGATGGCTTTAAATCCCCTAGCAGACATCACCTCTGCTCACCAATCCTGAAAACTGCAATTACCTTCCTCCATTCTCTTCCATGTCACTCCCAACATGTTCCAACAGAGTTTAGCCTTCTTACATCTGAAAAACAAATGCTCAATATCCTCCTTACTGTCACTACAACTCCTGCAAGTCTCATCAACCTCCAAACCCTTCCTTCTCAATTGACAGTTTGTACTGAGGAAGCCATGCCAACATTTCCACATGAAGTTTCTGATTTTATGTTGAATGGGTAGTCTTCAGTGCCTTGTCCACATCCTTTTGTCAAATACCTGCTGCCCATTTGTCTCTGCTTTGTCTTGACTAAGATGCTTCTCCTTAGCCAGCAGGCCATAGCAGGACTTTACTGTGAAGATCCCTGACTTGTGTGCTTGCCACCATATTCTATCCCTTTGATTATCAGCATAAATTGGAGTCTTTTGAATTAGAGCTGCCACATAAGGGTTAAAGGATTGATTAATAAGTTCCATATCCCAGCCCTTCCCACTCTGACCCAACAAATCACTCACCCACACTAATCTACCCTTATCTCTCTCAAAAGAACACTTCAGATTCTCCCCTCTCAACCCTATAACCCAAGGTGAGTCCCACACTCTGACAGACCTCTCATTCCCTATTTTAAAAATGAGGCCTTTTTCTCAAATCACTCCTAGCTGTCAGCCAACTACCCCACGACCATGAATCAGAACATTTTTCAGAAATACTGAGGAGGAGATTAGGATTTTTTAAAATCCTCCAAAGTTGTTTAGCTAAAAAGGCTTGATTAAGGACCCTCATATCCCTAAAACCCATCCCCCCTGCACTCTTAGGTTTGGTCATCCTATCCCACTCTGCCCAATGAACTCTCTTCCCCCCATTCTCCCTTCTACCCCACCAAAAGGAAGCAATTTCCTTAGTGATCTCAACCCAAACAGAATCAAGTATTTTAAAACAGGACATAGCATAGGTGGGAAGAGCTCCCAAAATAGTTTTAATTAAAACCTCCTTGCCAGCCTCACTCAACAAATTATTTTTCCAAGAATTCACTCTGTTTTTCACTCTCTCAACTACAAACTGAAAGGTTTCTCTCTTGGACCTCCCAATACCTAAAGGAAGACCAAGATATTTAGAGTAATTTACACTTTGAATCCCATTCAGAGTCACACAAATATCATTCTTCAGGTGTACATGAGTGTTTTTAGAAAAGAAAATAGAAGATTTGCTCAAGTTAACCTGTTGCCCAGAGGAAGAACAATATTCATCAAGAATTTGCAAAATCAAACTTGCATGGTTGACATCTGCTCTGCAAAGTAACAGAACATCATCAACAAAAAATAAATGAGAGAGAATAGGAGTATGTCTGCCAATTTTAATCCCCTGGTAAGAAGAATTCAAACAAGCTTTTCTAATCAAATTAGAGAAGGCCTCAGAAAGAATAAGAAACAGATAAGGGGATAAGGGATCCCCTTGTCTGATACCCCTGGAAGGTTTCACAAACCCAAGCACTTGCCCCTCTAAATTAAAAGAAAAGGAAGAAGTACTAACACATTCCAAAATCCAATGGATAAAAATCTCAGAAAAACCTAATCTCCTACAAATTCTCATCAAGAAGGCCCACTCCACCTTGTCATAGGCTTTGACCATGTCTAACTTGACAGCCATAAACCTATTTCTACCCCTCCTCTTACTGTTGAGAAAATGCACACTCTCATTAGCTAAAGACTACATTATCAAGGATCTATCTACCTGCAATAAAAACAGACTGAGCAGGGAAATACAATGAGGAAGAACAATTTTCAGCCTATTAGCTAGGATTTGGTGATGACTTTATAAACAACAGAACAAAGGCTGATGGGTCTAAATTCAGGTAACCTCCTAGGATTCTGAATCTTGGGAATCAAAGAGAAAATGGAGTGATTAATGCCCTTAGGCATCCTCCCAGATTCAAAGAAATTACAAATAGCAGAACAGAAGTGGTGTTTCAAGATATCCCAGGAGAATTGAAAAAAATAGGCAGTCATTCCATCTGGCCCTGGAGCTTTATCTCTCTCCATATTCATCACAGCATTCTTAATTTCTTCCTCATCCACACCTCTAATCAACATCTCATTCATTTGGGGAGATAATGACTCTGTCAATCCCCTCCAAACTGCAAAGTTCAATATCAGGGTTAGAGGACTGAAAAATGTTATGAAAATAACTAGTTACCTCTCTTAGCACTTCCTGCCCATTCTCACATCTCTTTCCATTCTCTTTCACCAGGTTCCGCAGCCCATTCCTCACCCTTCTACTCTTCACACTGGCTTGGAAGAACCTAGTGTTTCTATCCCTATTTTTTAACCAAGTCACCCTAGCCTTTTGACTCAAATAAATCTCCTCATCCTTATAAGCTCTACTCTGAATGTTTTTCCATTTATACCACTCCTGCCAGTCTCTATCCCCACCCTGCAAACCTAAAAGGACTAATTCCCTACTACTCTCTTCAATAACTTTCCTAGAATTCAGCTTATGAGTAGACTTCCACTGCAAAATAGCCATCCTAACATTTTTAATTCTCTCCTGCAAACTAAACAAGGGGAAACCATGCACTGGGATATTCCATGCTTTCTCCACAACCTCCTTATACCCTGCCAACTGAGTCCACCTCACATCAAATGAAAATCTGGGTTTCCTGGGAACATCAGAACAATCACTATACAAAACCAGCAACCTGTGGTCAGAAGCAGATAGAGTAATGTGCTTAATCAAGGACTGATGAAACTGAATTAGCCAATCTGGAGATAAGAAGAACCTATCTAGTTGGGCCTCTACAAAATGAACTCCCTTTCTATTATTAGACCAAGTGAACTTAGGACCACTGATTCTAGTTTCCCCCATCCCCATGCTATGCACAAAATTTCTAAACTCTAGCATGCTACCCTCTTCCCTCTGCCTCCCTCCCCTTTTATCATCATTGGACAGAATATCATTAAAGTCCCCAGAAACAAACCACAAATTTCCCCAGTTAACACTCAAACTAAGGATGGACTGCCACTGCAAATACCTAGTAGGAGGATCATTACAAGCATAAACAAAAAATGCCCACTGAGGAGCATCACATCCCCTTATCAAAAAGTTCACTTCAAAACAAAAACTCAAATCTTTAATACTTAAAATAGTAATATTATTTGATCATAAGAGGAGTAAACCCCCTTTAGTGCCAACTGGTTTACTGTACAGCCATTTATCACCAGCTTTTAAATTTTTGCAAACATTTTTCACAAATTTTTCTTTTTTCTTAACTTCAGACAGGAAAAATAAGTCTGGGAGGTGGTTTTTTAAAACTTCTTTGCATTGGAAAATTGTAGAGGGTCCTCCCAGACTTCTACAATTCCACACAGAAACTCTCATTGGAAACTTTGGGACCAGTTATGGCTGGTTTCCTCCACCTTAGAATCATTCAAAATCACATACATTTTTTGTTTTTTACCTTCAACAACTTCAGGCTCCATGCTATCAAACAACCCTCTCTTACTACCCCTTTTAGACCCCTCTGCCCCTCCCAACTCTGTGGGAACTTCTTCTACTATCATATCTTCTTGATCCCTACAAGCCTAGTAGCTATCTTCTTAATAACAATCTTCTTCCTATTGTTAGGTAACCTTTCTCCAATGGGGATAGTTTGGATATTAATGTCAACTAACTGCTCCAGATTGACTGGTTCTATCCACTCCAAATCCTGAGACTTACCAGACCCTATTTCTAAATTACCCACAGGACTGCTATTTAAGATCCCCACCTCATTCCCCACTGACTCACCCCCCCTTCCCACCAGATTATCACTACTTCTAGCACAACCACTATCCTCTCTAGACAGCTGGTTAATTTGGTCACTCTCCTCCCTTGACTTATTAGGATTCACCTTAGGCAAGGTACCCTCCTGACTAGACCTAGACCCTTTCGATCCATTAAAACTAGAGGAATAAGTCCTCAGCCAATCTCCAAATTGCCTTGATTTCAGCACATTACTACTAACATCTTCTTTTTTGATTTGGCAGTTTCTTTCACTATGCCCAATAAGACCAGAGTAGAAGCAAAAGTTTTGAAGTTCTCGTACCTGAAGTCGACCCATTTCTTTTCTTCTCTAAGCTTGATGAAGGTACCTCGAGCAAGGGGTTCTTTTAAGCTTAGTTCCACCCATACTTTAATAATATCACCATTGGAAGAAGCTCCATCCGGAATATATACATCCAACACTCTTCCCAGAAGTGTGCCTAGCTTCAAGCCTGTTTCTTGTACCATCCAATGAAGAGGTAAGTGTTGGATCTAAACCCAGAGTTTAACTTTCTCATCCTCTTCAGTGAACTCTACTCCATCAGGTTTCCAGTTTTTGAGCAGTAAGTACTGCCCATCGAAAGTCCAAGTTTTACCATTCAGCACCTTATCCTTGTCCATTTCATTCTGGAAGATGAATTGGAAGCAATTGTAACCAATATTTTTTATTGAGAATGGCTGCCTGGTGTTCCAAATGTTAAGCAATGTGGTTTTGAGACCCACAAAATTCGCTCTCTTTTCTCCAAACAACTTTCCTATGAGACTATTCTGGCATTCATCTACTCCCAAGGCCACATCCTCCTCCGATAAAGAAATCCCCAATTCCTCCTTCGTCGAAAGCCGGAATTTCTGTAACTTTTCAAAAATCTCGTTCGCCATCCTATCAAAAATTCCCAAATCTCAAGCTTCTAGACTACTGTCCGTTAATCCCACCCCAAGGCTCCTTGAAAAACCACTAATAGAAGACCTAGACTAGATCCCTAACATAGGAAGCGAGAGGAAAAAGAAAAACTAAAAACAAGAAGAGGATAACAAAAAGGAGACGAAAACGAAATCACAGAGAAGAGGAAAAACAAGAAGAGGATAACAAGAAGGAGACGAAAACGAAATCACAGAGCAAAGGAATCAAGAAACACGATCCCAGAAGAGGAACTCGGGCAACTCCAAATGGGAGAACAAACCCTAATTTACGGGGACTCCTGAATTGGTGTTCAAAGCTGTGTTACGCTAACTTTGAAGTTTTAAATTTTTTTTTTTTTTTTGCTTTAATATTTTTTTCGTTTTGCCCTAGGTTCAGAATATTAGACTCTCTCTTGCCTCTCACTCTTAGCCCTAATTTCTCTGTCGCCGCTCTATGGTGTTCGCTCGTCGTTCCAGGCAGGGCGCCCCGTCGACGATCTCCACAACCGTGGCCCGGCGATGTAGACGGCGAGGAGACCATTTCGGAGGCGGATCCCTCAGGAGAGTGGCCGCCTCCGCCCGTCGAGATTGAGCTCATTGTTGTGCACGACGACCAAGATGTGTAGCAACAGAGTGCAATTTTTGAGGACGATGACGGGCCATTGTACGACGGTCCGCCTATTTTCGATGAGGAGCCTCCGGTGACGCAGACATATCTTTGCAGCAATATGGGTCCCGCGTGGGACGTTACAGAAGTTGAGCCTTTGACGGGGATACCGTCGTTGAAGCCCGATGTTTGGAGTATCTTGGCCAACGATGGTTTTTGGGAGCCGAAGCCGAGGCTCAATAACTGGTGGGTCATTTTTCGATTGTCTATCGTGAAGTCTCCCAACAACGGGATGCTTGGCCGTAATTACAGATTTGCGCGCGGCAAACGATGTGGTAATGTTTGTGTTAATTCAGCTGTGTGGGTTACGCGTATGAAGGCGTGTACATGTGCCTTTGCAGCAGTTCAATCCTTGCCCGAGATTATGTGTACTTTCGGGGTTTAGAGCTTTAGTAGTCTTATTTAAAGACTCCTTCTTTGTTATTTGAGTGGGGTTGATTATGGAATAAAAATAATATTGTGAGTTTTATCGAGAGAGTATCTCATTTATCTTTCCCATTCGTACGCTTCCCTACATCACATACACAGTTGCTCCAATCAAGATATATATATATATATATAGGGTCGTGCTCACATGAGAATGGTGCTTAGTGAAAGAAGTGAGAATAAATCATAACCATTACATCGGATGATCTTATGGCTAATAAAAAAGTCAACTTTAACATTTACCCACAAACCAAATTAATATCCATCACATCAATGGGCCCACCCCAATTAAAACGTTCCACCTTCCCCATACCACCCGTCACCCACCCCCTTCTCTCTCTCTCTCTCTCTCTCTCTCTCTCTCTCTCTCTCTCTCTTTATCTCTCTCTCTCTCTCTCTCTCACACACACACCTCACCAAACAGATCCACAGACCGGTGGCCTTCCGCGGAGCGCCGCCGCACCTCACCAAACAGATCCACAGACCGGTGCACGCCAGTCACCGGCCATCCGCGGAGCGCCGCTGCAACCCGCCAGCCGTGAAGACGCACAGCCCGCCACCCATCGTCCCGTCGGTGAGTCCGCTGAGCATAGCCTTTAACCGTCGCCTCCAACCGGCATCTCACACCGGCGCAACACTCAGCGACGCCTACAACCACCGCCGCTCGCCTCGCCGCGGCAACAGTCTGCTCGCCACTGTGGTGATGCGCCTGCGGCGTCTATACCTTCCCCACAGCCACATCGTCCGTCTTGACGCCGTCTTCCGCGTTATTCCGACGGCGCCGTCAGTCGACGCCGGAAATTGACAACCACCACCAAAAAATCCGATAGCAATGGTTGGGGAAGAAGAATTGGGTGCAGTGCTGTGAATTCACAATTTTGAGAATTAGATATTTCTTAGGGGCTTGATTGCAATTTTGTAAATTTTGATTAAATGTCAATTTAGTACCTAGGTCAAATTTGTATTTTAGAAAACATTTATAAAACTATTATTCTTTATATTTTTTTATACATGTATATTAAAATAATAAATAAAAACATGAAATAAAAATTGTTAAAAAAGTATTATACATTAGATTGTATAGTATACATTTAATAAAAAAAACCGTAATTATTGAAAGTTAATAAAAAAAATTATTTTTCATATTTTTATGCATATACAATGAATAATAACTAAAATATAAAATATAAGATATTAAAATAAAATAATAAATAAAATATTGGATAAATAAATAAATAATAACATATTTAACTTAAAAAGTATTAAAATAATAATTATACTTTATAATGAAACAAATAAATTATTTCAATTATTTAGGTTAATTCGATATACAATTATATCTATTAAATCTAGATTTCAAAAATACATAATATATATGTAATCTTATAAAGTATTGCATTTTATATATCAACACAATGCACTTTATAAAACAACACGTTGCACTTTATAAAATAAATCGTTGCACTTTATAAAAATATCACACATCATGAATCTAAAACACGTATATATATAATATTCATTTATCCACACGAAATACAAGCATACTAACGTACTGAAATTACAGTAGTCCACTTTATACATCATCATGATGCACTTTATAAAACAACACGCTGGTTTTTATTAAACAACACGTTGCACTTTAAAAAAACAATACGCTGCACTTTATTGAACAACACATTGCACTTTAGAAAACAGCACGCTGCACTTTATAACGACTATCAGACTGCACAATAGAGATCGAAGCCAACCGAACTCAAAAAAAATTCAGCCAAAAAATAATATAAAAATAATAAATAAAGTTATTGACATATCAAATATGATTTTAATATAAATAACAAATTATTTCGATTATTTAGTATAATTTGATTCACCAAACCGAACAACTCAATTAATTATGTTATTTTTAGTTTGATTTTGGACAACAGTTCGGTTGGTTCGATCTGTTGCACAATACAGACAATCACCGTATACCATAGTGTTGGTAGAATTGCACTTTAACAACTATTAAATTGCACGATATATTTAGTTTGCATAATATTATTTTTTTAATCAAAACATAATATATAGTATTAAATATTAAACATGAATGTATATTAAATTACAGATTATATACATTCATGTATTGAATTGAAATAACTAAAAATAATCGAAATAGTAAATTACATATTATATACATTCATGTATTATATTACAGATTAAACATGAATGTATATTAAATTTACAGATTACAAAATAATATAATGTGCATTAATTAAACTTTTATTAAATTGCATATTTGCCTCAAGTATTGAATTGAAACAAATGAATCTTAAAAAATATTGCAATCAAGCCCCTACATCATATCAAATTCCCAAAATATAACCCCACAAATCCAAACCACATTTCTACCGCCACCTTTGTCCACATACCTCTGTCCACATTTGCCGGAGCTCACTCTGACGTTCGGTCGCCGCCTTTATGGTCACCATCCTCCTCGCCACGACAGCTAACGCCGCCACATCCGGCGGCTCTGCAAAAAAAAAGGAAAGGAAAAAAAATGAATTGCCATTTCTTCACAGATCGTCGCCTCATTTGTGCGGGGGAGGGGAACGACGGCGAGGGCTACGCGACGCGACGGCGGGACTGTGATAAACGCCCGCCGGGAGATGTCGACCACACCGGCCGTGTTCAGCGCCGGAATCGGATAGTTCTTCAAATCAATGGCGGTTTGCTGGTTACGGCAGTGACGTGAATGGTGGCGCAACCGAGGTCCGACGGCGATAGCGCGACTGAGGTCCGGCGGCGGCTCCGTCGACCTTGATTGTGTTTGTGTGTGTTTCATATGTGTGTGTGAGCGGGTGTTTTGTGTGTGTAGGTATGTGTTGTGCGTGTTTGTGCGTGAGAGAGGGTGGGTTGGTTAGTGGTGGGGTCCACTAATATTGTATCATGTCTTATTTACCCCCATTTAGTAGTATAATGGTTAAATTTGACCATGGTATAAACTATTATTTACAAGTATGTCATCCTGTTTGACTGTTACATATTAAATTTTGACTTGATCATGACCATTAATTTGATGGATCCAATAATCCAGACTCATTCTCATTTCTCGCATTAAGAGTCATTCTCATATGATCCTTTCTCTCTCTCTCTCTCTCTCACTCTCTCTCTCTCTCTCTCTATATATATATATATATCATAAACTATTAGCATACCCAATACAGATATTGGTTAATACACAGTTGCTCCAAAAAAATCCCACAGCACAAAAAACATGTCACATATACATTACATATAATGAACATATACAACCTATTGTTATTGATATAATAACAGCTTCGAAACTATTTAATACAAAATGAATTATACACATACAATATACTTAACATATAAAAATTAAAAATTTTGCATTTACAATTTGAAATTCGTCCTCAAAATCGGAATCTGGAGACCTATTTTTTACGGTTGGAGGAAATCTTGGGCAACCTGCTTCGATTTCTCGCTTCTTTCACGGTTGAAGGCTTGTTGGAGAAAATTCTGGGCAACCTGATTCTTTTCGACTTGTTGGAGAAAATCCTGGGCAACATGCTTCGATTTATCTCTTCTTTCACAATTGAAGGCTTCCCACCAGGCTTCGGCTTCGGCGGCCTCGTCATAATCGCGACCGAGAATTGTGCGATGGGGAGAAGGCGATGGAGTCCACCATCGGAAATCTCCCCAATTGCCGAAAAACGTCGCTCGAGAGTTTACTATCCCGGTTTGGAGATAAAAGACTAGGCTTTGGGGAGGAGAAAAAAAAAAA